>SNQJ01S0038988.1:849-27794 GCA_010110895.2 Picea sitchensis | reverse complement strand
GTGACAAATATTTTGAAAATGAGATCTAATCTGGGTATAGGCTCGAAAATCTAAGAGAAAGTGTTTTTCATCTTCAACCTTCTTAGTGTCGCAAAGGTGACACACTCTTTCATCCCATGGCGTTTTAGGAATTGACCAATGTCCAGTTTCACTATGGAACTCATGAGAATTTGTTCTTATATTAGCAATGTTTATTTTTTTCTTTACTCTCGTCAAAACAGATAGATAATTTTGATCTTCTAGATTAGGGTTGATTACATCCTCATAATACCTTAACTTTCTTTTTTCCTCTAACTCTTTATCACACCACATTTTCTCCTTAAATTTTGATTTGATGATATTTTTAATAGTATCTTTATTTTGCAAAATGGTGTCTTCCATGATTCCCCAATAGTTTAGCCAAGACTGAGCATCTTTATGCCATCCTCACTTGAGTCAATGGTGGTTACGACTCGATTTTGAAGCAATTTTAGGAAGCCTATTGTCTTCCATGTTGTTTAACTTGTTCTTATACATTAGGTATCTAGTCATAGTCGTTCTCTCAATGGGGGAGAGACTTGTTTCTAAGAGGAGGATTGGATAAGATGTATTTCCTTTAATTTTGAGATTATAGGTTATAAAATTATTTTGTATTTTCTCTATCTTTCTCGAGGATTCACGAGAGATACTACAGACCTCGACTTAATATCCATAAAAAATAACAAGTGTAACGAGAGTATCAAAGAGGAGTTTCTTCTTATCCCAAATCCAAAGATCAACTGAATTACAATTGTTTTCAAGCCTATAATAAGCTTTACATGCCCCAATAATTATTTTCTCAATGCTATAATTCCAGTCGAGCTTGTGGTGAATATCAATTCCAAGATATTTGTATGAATTCACTTCCTCCAAGTTGTTGTTGTCATATACGAAGGTATCATAAGTGATTTTATTGGTTTTAATAATCATGGATTAAAATAGTCTTATTGTTTTGGATTAAAGAAGAAGAGGGAGAAGACACTAGACCTAGTTAAGTAAGAGATACAAATTAAGTTACAAATTGAAGAAAACAAATAAATATAGTTATTTGAGCATTGAATGTGCAAGGATGTAAGCCATGGGGTACAACTAACCTTAATAGAGTGGTATGTTAACATGTAGGGGCACTATAATGCTAACATTTTAGTACAACTGACATTAGTGTGTCAAGTCAACATTATAAGCTGACATGTACATGAGATGGTACACCTTGCAAGCATACAAAATATGGACTGACATAAATATTAGTGACCTTGCAAGCGTTAGGGACTATATCTATCCTCACCCCAAATTGAAATAACCTACATTATAAAGGTAGAAAGATTAGGAAAAAAGTTGGAACATAAAAATAGGTTAATTCGAGTTAAGGTAAGATGAAACAAGAACAAATGTGACATACTAATTAAAAAAACTAGACTCAAAGGGTTGGGAATATTTATAAATGAAGACCTCATTCTTATACATCAAGATGAATTGAGGGAAAAAATTCAAAAGATAAAATATATTTTTTTAAACCATAACACGGAAATATTATAGTGTTTACTACAAACTCTCTAATACTACATAACATGGTTTACTACAAACTACAAAATAGACATTCCAAATTCTTTTGCATGTAGTCACCTTGACAAAAACACCTAAAATTTGTATAAATAAAAAGAACATTACACATTAGTGAAAAACATGTAAATTGATACCTTCTTCCTGATTAACATTCAAGAGAGGGGAGTGATGTTAGTCACTGTCCATTACTTTCTTGATTTGATGAATTATCTCTTCTCCTTCAATTCAACTTGAGAAAAGTTAGTTGGGACTATGTTGTTTGATGCAACTGAAAGAGAATCCTTGTGAAGATTAAGCACCAAATTCCATAGCATGCTACATTTAGCCTCCAAGATATCAAACCTTTGTTTTTGGTGGACCAGTAAGTTCATGATAGTCGCATGTTGAGAGACATAATGGTGCTCATTCTCGTACACCTTAGATGTTACAAAAAAAACAAATTCATGTTGGAATGTATATATTCCTCGTGTCTCCTTCATATTCTTACGAATTCCAAGATGTTTGTGTTCTCCATAACAACACTCTGAACTCTAAATCCTGCAAACCAAGCCAAGTAAATAAAAACAAGACCTACAAAAATACTTCAACCCAAGAAAACGAAGGAATAGATTGCAGGCACCACACACATCGAACTCACAAAGTGGATCCTTTTAAATTGGGAATCCTTAGAAGTTACACTACAAATGATTGTCCAAAAAGATATAACACCAAGAAAATAAACTAGGCTCCAAGCCCTGAATCTAGCAAACCAAACTAGGAAAACAACATGACCAACACAAAGGCCTTAACCTAAGAGAATGAGGGAGGAGGCAACAAAAAACACATAATCCATAGTGGATTGACAAATTCGATCCCCTTGAACATAATTTCCTTACTCTTAACACTGTAAATGAATGTCCAACATAAAATAACATGGAGAAAGACAAACAAGAAGAAACATGGTTGGAGATAATAAAAAAGTACCCGAGTCGCTTTCCCCATAGGCTCTTCAAATTTTCTTTTGTCAGAACCAACATGCCAGAGAACCAAAGAACCAGGATACCAAACCCATGATATAGGATCTAAAACAACAATCTTACTTGATATCTCAATATAATTTCTCACAAGTGACATGGTATAACTAGGATCCCAGACAATCCACCTAAATTTTCTTAGCTAAAGACTTAACACCAACAAATATTGATAGCGAAGATTCCCAAGGGCCAAATCACTTGGGCCTATATTCCATTATCCCACAATATCAATGTAGCTTCATGCTAAGTCATTCAATACACAGAGCCGATCTTAAATCTTGCATGCATGTGAAGTTGGGTTCTCTCTTTAGTGCTCTCCTCCCAATACCATTGAGTTGATATGAATGTTGTAGAGTCACGTGGGTAGGAAATGTTGATTGATGCATAATTAAACCAGCCTTAGGGGATGTTACATAAAGAGAGCTCCCCATTCTGAACATATTCACCTACGGTTAATTCATTGGCCTTTTTTTCCCATAGGTCAGCTTCACAATTGAGCTCTCACTTCATGTAAAAGAAGGAGTTATTTTTCTATTGAGTTGGCCTCCTTTTTATCTTGAGAAATGACCACAGATAGATTTATTTTCACTAAAATAGATCTCCCAAGGATATCTTTGATGATCAATGTGGAATCTCCTAAAGTGATCAATGATTTGACCCTTGATTTGTTAGCTAGTTGAAGACCTCTCAAAAGAGCTAATGCTTATGCTAAAATAATAGGTGTTGTCCCAATACCTGATGCATATATTGCTACTATTATTCCTCCATGATCATAAAGAATCCCCCTTGTCTTGCCACCCCTAGATTTATTTTTGAGGCTCAATCAAAGAACAAGCAAAATGAATTTTTGTTGGGGTACATGCTCAACTACATACTTAGTGACATACTCATTTTTCCCATTTTTCTTAATATTTAGGAGGGCTTCTATTCATAGCATGTCTATTTATAGCAGATCTATTTTTATCTGGTGGATTCATATATGTAATACCATGGGTTTCCAAAACCATGGGCTCATAAACCACCATTAGGGAAATTCCTATTTTTTATCTACCATTAGGCCAATTCCTATTTTTTAGGAGATAATTCCTATTTCATTAATTTTAGGAGATATTTCCTAGTTCATGTTTATAGATTTCACTTTAGTAAGAATATTATCCTCCTAGGGAAGTGCGCATTACCCATCTAATACTTGGATTTAACTCACTTCACTTATTTAGTGACTTTCCATAATTAACAAATTCTCACTTAATTAGGACTTTAGTTCCATTCTTGGACTCTTGTCTTATTCTAGGAGATTTTTTCTATTATGGAATGCATGTTGACTTCATATAGAGTTCCCACTTTCCATAATTAACAAATTCTCACTTAGTTAGGACTTTAGTTCCGTTCTTGGACTGGTGGCTTATTCTAGGAGATTTTTCCTATTATGGAATGCATGTTGACTTCATGTAGAGTTCTCACTAAGTTTGCACCTATATTTTTTACCTTTTCTTATTATTAGAAACTTTTGACTTTAGTTAATTGTTGTTATTGGGAGAAGTTACTTTTTTACTTGAGAATGCACATGGAAATACCAACATAGTGCACATTACTCCT
The DNA here is from genome assembly GCA_010110895.2 of Picea sitchensis. Taxonomy (NCBI): domain Eukaryota; kingdom Viridiplantae; phylum Streptophyta; class Pinopsida; order Pinales; family Pinaceae; genus Picea; species Picea sitchensis. The sequence continues at coordinate 23,604 of SNQJ01S0038988.1, read as the reverse complement.
CATGTGGACAGTCCTATATATTGTACTCATTATCAAGGATTAATACATTGTGGTTAGGGTTGGTTTCTTAGTCTCTTATGTGTGAAGATTGATTCTATTTTTATCTCTCCTCTCTCTCTTTTCGAATTAGCTAGTGTATTATTTCCTTCTCACAATTAGGTCTTGGATTGTGGCTTAATCCTACATGGTATCAGAGCCATTATTGTGAGGGAGTATTCACTTTTATTGCAGGTTTATATATCATTTTGGAAATCCCATAGAGAACTATGTATCAACCATCTTCTTCAATCATCTTGACACCCTTCAACTACTTTGAGTGGAAGCCCAAGATATAGATTCTACTTCGAAACAAGGGTCTGTATAGGATCACCATGGGGATTGAGGTCGATCCTACTTCAGCCATAGAGAAATCAAAATGAATCAATAGAATGGATAAATCCTACGAGATAGTTTTCTTGAGAATCTCTGCAAATATCCTCTTTCATGTCAATACTTGCAAGACTCCTAATGATGTTTGGACAAAGTTGAAGGATTTGCTTGGAAAGAAAGACAATCTAAGAGGTCATCATATGGAGAATGATCTACATGCATTGAATCCAAGAGAGTTTGAGACCCTACAAGATTTCTTATGTAAGTTTAAATATTTTGTTTCTCGTGTTAAGGCTTGTGGAATTTATAAGAAAGATCGACAATTAATCTTTTCAATTCTAACAAAACTAGGACCATAGTATTCTTTCTACACTTCTTCTTTTCATACTAGCAGGTTAGCCATGGGGTCTACATGGAAGATCCCATCCCAAGATGATTTCATGGAGTCACTTATCCACGATAAAACAAATCTCATCCAAATAGGGGTAGTTAAGAATTCCAAGCCCCATACGCTTACAACTCAAGGAAGTTCAAAGAAGAATAAGCAAAAGAACAAAGGTAAGAAGGACCAAGAGAACAAGAAGGAAGGTAAATAAAATTACATGGATGCGAGCTCAAGTTCTGAGGCATAAAAGGGAAAGAAGGAGAAGACAAAGTGTTCTTATTGTAATAGTGGGTTCTATACTAAGAGTTCTTGCATGAAAAATACCATAGATCTCATGGCACAAACACTTGAGAAACATCACCTTGAGGATTGTATTCCAGATAATGCAAGGAAAAATCCATCATCAAAAAGAGGTAATGATCATGAATTTCTTGCTATTTCATATTCTCTTAATTCTTGAGTGCTTTATTCAGGGGCTACCCATCACATGGCCTCGTCGGATAGAATTTTCTCATACTTGGATACTTGTTCCATATCATCGACATTCATGGGAGATGATTCTCTTGCAGAGGTGTACGGTAGGGGTAGATTTGATCTATACCATGGATGCTTTCAAGATGTACTTCATGTTTCAAATAGTTTCGTGAATCTTCTCTCCATCTATCAAATCACTCATTCAGTTCCAAGGAAGACGATGGAGTTCACTCCAGACTCAATTCTTACTTCCAACTTGTCAGATGGTTAAAATATTGTCGTTGGTGAGGTTAATCACCACTCCAGGTTGTACAGCTTCTCTCACTTCACTCATAAATATGATTGTGTATCTCTTCTAACACATTCTAATGAAGAGTCTAGGTTGTATCATGAGAGGTTTGGAATGCTCCTCATGTTATCTTTATCACCTGCCATATTTGAATCAACATATCCCTGTAGAATAGTGTATGAACCTTCAAAACATAATGCATGAGTATAAGTACCTCTCAAATACCTGAGAATCCACTTTACTACCTCCCAATGTTATTTACTTGGATTGTTCATATAGCTACTCACAACTCCCACTGCATGTGCAATATCTGGTCTTGTGCAAACCATCGCATACATCAAGCTGCCAATTGTTGATGAATAAGGGACCCTGGACATGTATGCTATCATCTCCTATGTCTTAGGACACATTTCCTTATTTAATTTGAAATGGTTGGTCAAAGGAGTACTAACTGGTTTTGCATTCTGCATTTTAAACCTCTCTAACACCTTCTCTATGTACTCACCCTGAGACAATGTCAATTTGTGATTTTTCTTGTCTCTTGTTATTCTCTTACCAAGGTTTTTTTTTGCAACACCCAAATCCTTCATTGCAAATGAATTAGCTAATTTCTTCTTCAACACATTTATATCCTTCATATTATACCCACAACAATCATGTCATCTACATACAATAGCAAGATAATATAACTTCCATTTTCTAGATTTTTAAAATAAACACAATGATCAGAATGACATATACTCTAACCTTGTTCTGTCATAAACTTGTCAAACTTCAAATACCACTGCCTTGGAGATTTCTTTAGGCCATACAATCTCTTCTTCAACCTCCATACCAAATTCTCCTTCCCTTTTACCTCATACCCCTATGGTTGTTGCATATAAATCTCTTCCTTCAAATCCCCATGGAGAAAAGTTGGTTTTGCATCTAATTGTTCAATATTCAAATCTTCTACTGCCACAAGACTTAAAATAGTCCTAATTGAAGTCATTTTAACAACAGGAGAAAACATTTCATCAAAATCTATACCTTTATTTTGTGCAAACCCCTTTACAACAAGTCTAGCCTTCCACCACTTTTTTCCTCCATCTTCTTCCTTCAACTTGTAAACCCATTTATTTTGCAATGCTCTTTTTCCTGCAGGAAATTGAACCAAGTGCCAAGTCTAGTTATTTATGAAGGAATTAATTTCCTCTTTCATGCCTTTCTCCCACTTATTTTTGGTGTCTACCTACATTGCCTCTTCATAACATTCTGGTTCACCAGAATCAGTCAACAATAAATAATACAGTGAAGGAGAGTATTGTTCAGGGGGTCTACTTGATCCAACAGGCTCCCCAGGCTCCAAAAATGCTCAAAAATGAATGTTCTCATAATCGAGTGAAACCAATTCCATTGCGATCGACTCATCGCGCTAATTTTGGCCATATATTTAATTTCTCAAGCGGGCTTTGTATGCGAGATTTATCGCACTCTGATCAGATTCTCAAACAGTTAAAAAGTCAAAGGTCAACTGAAAAAAATGTCAATGATGACATCAGCATGACATCACCAAAGCTATTTATCAATGCTGACGTGGCAGAAGCAGGTGTTGACAAGTGGTGACTTGTGACTGGATAGATGTGACAGACCTAGACCAATGCAGTTTGGACATCTTACAAAGATTTGGCAAATGTGGTGGTGCCACATGGCCTAGGCATGGGCAACCACGTGGCACCTAGTCAACAATCGAATGGAAAGTTTCAAAAATGTTGGGGGTCTATGGGTTTTGAACCCACAACCACCCACCAAGCCCACGCTTTGAGAAATGGCCCAACACCAACGCGCTCCACATGTTACTTGTTATATGTAACACATTTAAGTATATATGTGTTGTAATATTTGAATATGTGGTGCGAAGGGGGTTGGGGCTAAGCTCCAGCACGTGGCTTGATTGTTCATGCAACCATCGGTTAGCAAAAGGGGCGCGACACATGGTATAACCTCCCATCCACCATATAGCCATCGGTTACATGGTATCCACCCAAAATCCAGGGGCTTATCCACAATTTATGCGCAAGGGTCTATCCATTAGCCCATAGGTCATGTGGAAAGCGCCCAAAGACTAGGGGCTGGAGCCTATTCAAGGCCAGCGCACAGCCCAAAGGGTTGGCGCTTGGCCATATGATATTGCATATGACCATTCTGGAGGGGCGCACGACTTTTATTTGGGGGCTTAACCATATATTATGGTTTAAAAGTGGGTTTTTACCCTATTAAATGTATTTTTAATTTATTTTGCCTGATATTATGACCATAAAGTGGTTTTTTAAGGATATCTTGGCCATTTGGAGGGGGATTTGATCCCAGAAAGAGGCCATATCTTCAAGGGAAGTTGGGCTTCCTCATCTGAGCATGAAAACTATAAAAACCAAGATTTTTGAAGCTTGGAGCACAACTTTTGATGCAAGGATTTGAAGGAGCATCTTATAATTTTTGGCCTTTTCTCATGATTTGAGAGGCATTTTTGCCATGCTTTTGAGAAGAGTTTGATTATGCATGCATGAATCTGAGCAAGGATGTCTTGCACAACAAATATGAAGCATGTAATGTAACAACAAAGAGCCTATGCAAGATAACTTTGAGCATTTAAAGAGCAATAAAGAGGTCCTCCACTTGGAAGCGAGCCCGAAGACGTAGCCAACGATTGGTGAACTCCTTTAACAAGTTCTTGTCTCTATTTCTCTTTCTGTTTTTTTGTTCTCTTCTCTTCATTTACAACATGGTTATTAATGGCTGATCTCTTTATTCATTTATAAGCATCAAGTAAAAGTCACATTTGATATTCCGTAAACAAGATAATAAGTTTATGTATTTTGCATTCTTATCGATCCGATGCATAACGTACATTAAACTAACTTGAAATTTATCGGTAATACCTTCATTTTTGGATCACTACTTAACCTAGTAGATCTTTTAGGAGTTTGAGGAACCTGATGCTCCCGTTGTTGTACATTTTGATTTTCTGGTTCCTTTGGAATTTTGTTTTCAATGATCTCATCAAGCACTGTGTATTCTGGTGTTTCTTTTTCTTGAATCTTTCCCTGCAACTGATCTTTGTACATGACCTTCTCATTGAATATGACATCTATACTCCTAATGATTTTCTTATTTTCATAATCCCATAAGTGATAACCAAAATCATTAACACCGTACCTAATAAAGATACACTTCTTGGATTTTTCCTCAAGATTTGTTCTATTTTCTTTATCAATATGGACAAATGATTCACAACTGAAAGTATTCAAAAAAGAATAGTTTACCTATTTACCTGTCCATGCCTCCTTTGGAATTATACCATCCCAAGAGCTTGAAGTTCCTATGTTTATTAAGTAAACAATAGTATCTACAACAATAGCTCAGAACTGTAAGGGAAAACCAACATGCAATCTCATACTCCTTGCACGCTCCATGATTGTCCGGTTCATCCTTTCTGACACACCATTTTCTTGTGGTGTTCTTGGAACTTTCTTATCTCTATGAATCCCATGGTATAAATAGTAATCATCAAAATCCTCACTGAAATATTCACCTCCATTGTCTCATCTGATACACTTCAACTTTTTTCCTCTCTCATTCTCAACCAAATCTTTCCATTTCTTAAAAGTATAAAAAACATCAGATTTTTGTCGAATGCAATAAACCCAAGTTTTTCTAGTTGCATCATCAATAAAAGTAACATAGTAACGAGAGCCACCAACAGGTGATACCTGAGCTGGTCCCCATACATTTGTATGCACAAGCTCTAACCTTTCACTCTTCTTTTATTTTTCGACTCTGAGAAATCTGACTCCCTTATGTTTTCCATAAACACAATGCTCACATAAATCCAAATCAATTTGTTTAAGATATGGAAACAAATTTCTTTTGTGAAGTATCTGCATCCCCTTCTCACTCATTTATCCAACCTATGATGTCACAGTGTTGTATCCACTCCTGTAGAAGTTAAAGAGATAGAAGATTCAATATTACCAGTACATAAATACAATGTACCTACCTTCTCTCCTTTTGTTATCACCAATGATCCTTTGGTGACCTTCCACACCTTATCTGTAAATATGGATATACAACCTTCACTTGCCAACTACCCTGTTGAAATTAGATTTTTCCTTAGATATGAAACATGTCTTACCTCTTTCAATGACCATTGGTTTCCATTGCTTTGCGTTATTTTTACCTTTCCCATTCCAACAATTTTGCATGGTGCATCATCACCCAAATGAACCTGTCCAAAATTACCTTGAACATAATCTAGAAAATGTTTCCTATGGGGCGTGGCATGAAATGAAGCCCTTGAATCTACTACCCAAGACTCAGAAATAGTATCTACAGAAAGAATCAAAGCATATTGTAACACATCACTTGTTACATTTGCTTTCTAATTTTTCTCCTGTTGTCCATCTCTTTGTTTCTTTGGAGCTTTGTAGTCTTTCTTCAGATATCATTTCTTCCCACAATTCCAACACTCTATCTTTCCAAGTTTGGATTTGGATCTTCTCTTCCTAAAATTTCCACGATTCCTTAAGCCCTTTCCTCTATCCTTTTGTCTTCCCCTGTTCTCCATGTTCAACACATTACCTAATGTCTCACCTGTGCTTTTCCATCACATTTCCTTGCTAAGGATAACACTAACGACATCATCAAATTTTAAAGTGTTTGAACTAGAGACATAGTTACTTACATCCATGACCAAGTTGTTCCAGCTTTTTGGCATTGAGCACAATATTAGAAGAGCCCTGACCTCATCATCAAAGTTCAATTTTACATAACTTAGTTGATTAGTAATTGTATTAAATTCATTTAAATGATTTGCAATAGACCCACCTTCTAACATCTTCATATTAAATAATCTTTTCATTAGAAATACCTTATTGGGCGCCGAGGGTTTTTCATACAATTTATCCAATGCATCCATCAACTCCTTTGTTGTCTTTTCTTTTGAAATATTGAAATCCAATGACGTTGTCAAGATTAGACGTATCATTCTTAGTGTCTTTCTGTCAAGAACCTCCCATTCATCATCCTTCATGGTCGTCGAATTCTTGGCTATTACACCCAATGGTAGGAATAGATCATTCTCATATAAATAATCTTCCATCTACATCTTCCATAACTAGTAGTTTGGGTCGTTAAATTTCTCGAACCTAAACTTTTAATCTTCTTCCATTTCTCCCACTCGAACCAGGAACCCTCTTTTCCTGCGACTTACCTTTTGCTATGATAGCATTTTTTTAACACTTTGAGGTCCTTTGGGGGCATGCGGTGTTGGGTAAAAACTTTGAGGTCCTTTGGGGGCATGCGACATCTAGTTTAATTTTCTTTTCTGGTTTTGTTGGGGGTTTTATCCCTGTTTTTGTATCTCGTTTTGTAGCTTGGGTTTTGGTTCTGGTGACTCTCAGGTTCTTTTGGGGATGTAGTACTTTATGTTATCCTTGTAGATGTAAATGAGAGTATACACTAATATAATTTCGAGCGAATTTTCTATTGGAAAAAAATTTGATTCTTTAACACCTTGAAACATTTTTAATATAGCTTTACAACTCTCCCACAAGGGTTTGACAAAGTCCACCACCCCGTGGTAAATGGGGGTTATTTTTTCATTTTCATTTTCTAATTTGTTATCTTTCAATCATTTAATTATTTATTTTTAAACCCCCATGAATTTGAGATGTTTTCTAAATTGTGTTTGTTTCCCTCCCCACATTAGCACCTCGACACCTCCAGAAGGGGTATTGGTGGAGACCACCACCTTCATAGTGGAAGGGGTGATTTTTTTCATTTTTATTTTCTAATTCTATTATTTATTTATGTATTTTATTTTTATTTTTTTATATTCAAAATAACATCATTGTTTTAAATGAAAATGTCAAAAAAAAAAATTACAATTTTTCTCTTTTAATTTTTTTTTTTTTTCAAGTTTGATTTATCTATTAAACCTTTTTTTTTTCTTCAATATTTTTTTATAAAATGGAAATATAATGTATAATTTTCTTAACATTTTTCTCTTTTAATTAATTTTTTTTTTTTAAGTTTGATTTATTTATTAAACATTTTTCTTTTCTTCACTATTTTTTTATAAAATGGAAATATAATGTGTAATTTTCTTAACATTTTTCTATTTTCTATTATTGTTAGCTTCAAATTTTATCTCATGAATGTTGCATAATATATTAGTCTGTAAAATTTAGGGAAGTCTGTAAAATTTAGTGGAACACTGGTTCATGAGTTATGAGTTATAGGGTGTTATGAATTTTAAGGTTATTTAATTAATGAGTTGGTTATAAATTTAATTTAATTTAATTTAAATATAAAATGTATTATATTCTTTAAATTTAAAAATATTTGTCATATCAAAAATTAAAAAATATAATATTTTGAATATTAAAATTTTCTTGTCTTATATATTGTTTTTCCATTTTCTCAACATACTATTTTTTTAATTTTTTATAACTTTGAATATTCAAAGTAACTTTGTATATTCAAAGTTATATTAGTCTTGTCAAAAACTTTTAAAAATATAAATTTTTTAAAACTAAATTTTTATTATTATGATTTTTTTTTTCAAAATATCTTTTTTATATTTTTAAACTTTTGAAGGTTATATTCCTTATGTGAAAATGAAAAAAAAAAATCAAAGCAATTTTTTAATATCTTTGGAATTTTGAAGGTTATATTCATTATGTGAAAATGAAAAAATAAGTAAAGTTGAATAATTAAAATGTCGTTTTTACATTTTGTTTCATTAATTTTAAAATTATTTATTTATTATTTAGTGTAAAACAATTAACTAGATTGAAAAGAATTAATCATAAAGTTTATTATCTCTTTTCAAAGCATAATGATTTGAAATCAATTTGTATCATTTCCATTCAAAAAAAAATGATAATGCTGTAATGATTTATGATTTATGTAACAATGAATTTTTTTTTATTGTGAAAATATATCACTACCAATATTATTATTTGAAATTTTCTCATTATTTTTCAATCCCTATAACTTATCTTATGACAAGTGTCATCCAAAAGTGTAAATATCAAACATCTCAAGCTGGTGATCAATCTGCTAATAATATTTTGCACTAACTTTTGTCTTTATCCATTTTTCTTAATCAAACATTGTAAGGCTTGAATTCTTGAATATAGTTATCTAATAATTGGTTTGACTTGTATTACAAATACTACATTAACTATAATTATCATTATAAAACTTGTCCTTAATAACAATTTTAAATTCATAAAAGTTTATTGTCTCTTTTCAAAACAATCATTATAAAACTTGTCCTTAATAACAATTTTAAATTCATAAAAGTTTATTGTCTCTTTTCAAAACATAATGATCTTTTCAAAACATAATGATTTGAAACCAATTTGTATCACTTTCGGAAAAAAAAATTGATAATTTTGTCATGATTTATGTAACAATGAATTTTCTTTTATTGTGAAAATATAACACTACCAATATTATTGTTTGAAATTCTCTCATTACTTTTCAATCCCCATAACTTATTTTATGACAAGTGTCATCCAAAAATGTAAATGTCAAACATCTCAAGCTGGTGATCAATCTACTAATAATATTTTGCGCTAACTTTTTTCTGTATTCATCTTTCTTAATCAAACATTGTAATCATTGAATTCTTGAACATAGTTATCTAATGATTGGTTTGACTTGTATTACAAATACTACCATAACTATAATCATCATTATAAAACTTATCCTTAATAATAATTTTAAATTCATCACATATCATGGTTTCACATTGTAATGCTTGAATTCTTGAATATAGTTATCTAATAATTGATTTGACTTGTATTACAAATACTACCATAACTATAATCATCATTATAAAACTTGTCCTTAATAACAATTTTAAATTCATCACATATCATGGTTTCAACATTATTGAGTGTTTATCTAAATTCACATAAGCTATCCCACCCAAGCAAGTTTATCTATCCATTCTTAAATTTGTAAATGCAACTTCATCTTCATGTCATGTCATGTGCATACACCTCATAATTGAATTAAGTTGTATTTGTCATTATCAAGTCATAAGACATTTATTTAATCATTACAGATTAATATTTTTATCTTGATATCATTTTCAAGATAAGATTACAAATTTCATATAAGGAAAGAAAGGTGTTAGTTAGTTGTAACATGGATTTAACCATAGGATTTGTTTAATGAATACTCAACTATAAAAGTGTGACAATAAAATTAACATCATATGAATTTTACAGAGTTTTTCATTTTCAAGAAAAAAAAGTCTTACCATATTTAAAAAAGTGGTGATATTAATATAGCTATTTTTTTAAATGTTATTTTAAAAATATAATTGTAAAGTAATATTTTTTAAAATTCTTTTTTAGTGATAATACATAAGCACAATATTCGTTTTTATTTATTTTTTTATTTTAATGTTCATAAATATAACCATTTTTTTCAAATTTTGTTTTTAGTAAGTAATGATAATAACATCATTAAACAGTTATCTAATCTTAAACAGCCTTTTCAAAAGAGATGGAACAATATTGTATCATTTTATATTAACTAATATAAAAAACAATTTATGTAATCCTAAACAGCCTTTTCAATTCAAAAGAGATGGAACAGTATTGTATCATTTTATATTAACTAATATAAAGAACAATTTTCTTGACTAAAAAGCATCATTATAATTTTTAACAACTAACTACTAACTATTTTTAAGCTTTTTTTTAAGGTTGTTTTTTTAAACGTTGATGAAGACTATTTTAAAAAGATCCAAAAAGAACATTTAAAATAAAGTGCTTTTGCATGCCTCTTTATTAATATTAAAATAAATAAGATGAGTTATCCAACAAATGCGTGCCTAGAAAACAACATAAGTAAATAAAACATATTTTTTATTATTTCCCTAGCGTATGTGACATTAAAGTAGATGAGCCTCTAATTGAATAGGTTATTTAAAGCTTAGGGAATATTCATAGTGTGTATTTTTTAATAAATGTTTTTTTCCTCGTATTTTTTAGTCAGCTTTTTTTTAATTGAATGGGCTATTAATATAATAATTTAAAGCTTAGGGAATATTCACAGACTATATTTTTTTAATAAATGTTTTTTTATGTTTTTTTAATTAATACTTTATAGAGAAGAATAGAAGAAATGGAAAGTTGATACAATGAAATAAAATAACCAAATATTAATAATGTTTTTTTAATTAATACTTTATAGAGAAGAATAGAAGAAATGGAAAGATGATACAATGAATTAAAATAATCAAATAAAAGTAAAATAATAATGTTTTTTTAATTAATACTTTATAGAGAAGAATAGAAGAAATGGAAAGATGATACAATGAATTAAAATAATCAAATAAAAGTAAAATAATGATAAAAAATATGAAATTAAATAGTGTTTTGAAAATAAAAAAAAATAGAAAATAAATTTGATATCAAACTCATTATTTTATTAAATGTATAATTTAATAGAGTTAAAACTAAACTGAATTGATAACGATGATGATGATTAATGTTTACTAAGACCGAATTGGTTTATTGGATCTTAAGAGGGTAAGTGATTACTTGTGATTCTTCCGAATTTTGTTTCTATGCTCGAAAAACATTAAGAGAAGCTTTCCAATATCACCATAGTTTTGTTGAGTTAAGAGGTTAGGAAGGTTGGTAGTGTGACAAATATTTTGAAAATGAGATCTAATCTGGGTATAGGCTCGAAAATCTAAGAGAAAGTGTTTTTCATCTTCAACCTTCTTAGTGTCGCAAAGGTGACACACTCTTTCATCCCATGGCATTTTAGGAATGGACCAACGTCCAGTTTCACTATGGAACTCGTGAGAATTTGTTCTTATCTTAGCAATGCTTATTTTTTTCTTTACTCTCATCAAAACAGATAGATAATTTTGATCTTCTAGATTAGGGTTGATTACATCCTCATAATACCTTAACTTTCTTTTTTCCTCTAACTCTTTATCACACCACATTTTCTCCTTAAATTTTGATTTGATGATATTTTTAATAGTATCTCCTCTAACTCTTTATCACACCACATTTTCTCCTTAAATTCTTGATTTGATGATATTTTTAATAGTATTCTTTATTTTGCAAAATGGTGTCTTCCATGATTCCCCAATAGTTTAGCCAAGACTAGGCATCTTTATACCATCCTCAAATTTGAGTCGATGGTGGTTACGACTGATTTTTGAAGTTAAGCAATTTTAGGAAGCCTATATACAATTTGTCTTCCATACATTTAACTTGTTCTTATACATTAGGTATCTAGTCATAGTCATTCTCTCAATGGGGAGAGGCTTGTTTAAGAGGAGGATTGAATAAGATGTATTTCCTTTTAATTTTGAGATTATAGGTTATAAAATTATTTTGTATTTGCTCTATCTTTCCAAGATTCAATGGACACTACGCACTGCACTTCTTAATATCCATAAAGAATAACGTGTGTAACAAGAGTATCAAAGAGAGTTTCTTCTTATCCCAACTAAAAAGATGAGCTCACTTACAATTGTTTTCAAGCCTATAATAAACTTTACATCCCCCAATAATCATTTTCTCAATGCTATAATTCCAAATAGAGCTTTGTAGTGGTGAATATCAATTCCAAGATATTTTGTAAGAATCTACCTCCAAGTTGTTGTTATTATATATGTAAGGTATTGTAGGTGATTTTATTGGATTTAATAATATGGATTAAAAATAGTCTTAAATTTTATTATTGTTTTGATTAAAGAAGAAGAGGAAAGACCCCAGACCTAGTTAAGTAAGATACAAATTAAGTTACAACTGGAAGAAAGAAAATAAATATAGTTATTTGAGCATTGAATGTGCAAGGATGTAAGCAATGGGGTACAACTAACCTTAATAGAGTGGTATGTTAACATGTAGGGGGACTATAATGCTAACATTTTAGTACAACTGACATTAGTGTGTCAAGTCAACATTATAAGCTAACATGTACATGAGATGGTACACCTTGCAAGCATACAACATATGGACTGACATAAATATTAGTGACCTTGCAAGCGTTAGGGACTATATCTATCCTCACCCCAAATTGAAATAACCTACATTATAAAGGCAGAAAGATTAGGAAAAATGTTGGAACATAAAAATAGGTTAATTCGAGTTAAGGTAAGATGAAACAAGAACAAATGACATACCAATTAAAAACTAGACTCGTTGGAATATTTATAAATGAAGACCTCATTCTTATAGATCAAGTTGAATTGAGGGAAAAAATTCAAAAGATAAAATTATGTTTTTTAACCATAACATGGAAATATTATAGTGTTTACTACAAACTCTCTAATACTACATAACACAATTTACTACAAACTACAAAATAGACATTCCAAATTCTTTTGCATGTAGTCACCTTGACAAAAACACCTAAAATTTGTATAAATAAAAGAACATTACATTAGTAAAACATGTAAATTGATACCTTCTTCCTGATTAACATTCAAGAGAGGGGAGTGATGTTAGTCACTGTCCATTACTTTCTTGATTTGATGAATTATCTCTTCTCCTTCAATTCAACTTGAGAAAAGTTAGTTGGGACTATGTTGTTTGATGCAACTGAAAGAGAATCCTTGTGAAGATTAAGCACCAAATTCCATAGCATGCTACATTTAGCCTCCAAGATATCAAACCTTTGTTTTTGGTGGACCAGTAAGTTCATGATAGTCGCATGTTGAGAGACATAATGGTGCTCATTCTCGCTATGTTTGTTTTCTGCCATGCATTTGCTTTGATATGTCGTATGTGATCTCATAATAGATTTGAAATCTGTGAGAAAGAGGAGAATGAGTTTCAATTGTTTCTCCGTCTCGAGCCGCAGGATTCTCGTGATAGAGTGCAAAATAATTCATCCAAGATAGAGTGCTGAGGCTTACTGAACTCTTATTCTCGGGATTTGGTTGAGTTGGTTAGTAGAGCCGCGAGAAGTGTGTGGAAGTCTGAGTCTCAGTAGTAAGTCCGAGAAAAGAAAGACGTGGTTGTTGTTGCTGTGGAGTAACATAGAATCCGAGGGATCCAACACTTTGAGAGTTGTTGAGGTCGAGCGCAAGCAATGTGCACGAAGTCTCCAAAGGAATCAGAGTCTAAAAGGCTCAGGAGGGATAGTTCCCTCACGATCCTGTGGGACAGATCTAGGAGGAGGTTCAAACGGAGTGTAGCTTCAGAGTGAAGAAATATCCAGGTAGGAGAACCAACAGCCAGGGTTCGCCGGAGAGACTCGCGAAATCCCGCTGATCGTCCGATCCAAGAAAAGTTGCTGAGGTTAACCATTAGAGCAGTGAGGGAACGGGCCATCGACATCGCATATCGAGGTTTGTGGTGGAAAGCAGTTTCATGTTCGTTGAAATCGGATCTCGGCGCGATTTCCCGAATCAACTGAGCCGCCAATCGAAAGGTGGACACGTATGAAGATCCCGATGAGTCGGAATTGGGTTTGTGGCACCGCGGACTTAATGCTGAAATCATCACAAATCGCTAATTGCACTCGGCAAGAAGGGAGACTCGCTGAGAGTAACCTCGGTGGGTGACTGGTCCCGACACGGATTTGAGGAGCATAGTAGCCTAAATTCGTGTGAGAGAGATCCTGAGAGCTGGTTGCCTCTGAGGGAGACCGGCACCCGCGGTATCGTAGAGCTGGATATCTTGCTTTCAGAGAAGAGAAGGAGAAAGAATTCACATGTCACAGAAGAGGTAGACAATCACCCAATCCAGGGGAGGAAAGGGAATTCGTCCAGTGGAAAAAGGAATGTCCGGAAAAGGAATGTCCAGGAAAGAAGGCCATGACGTAATCGAAATAGAGAGGAATGTTAAATCTTCATGCCAGAATGGAAGATATGGAAGAAGTGCAGAGATGCACAGCCAGTGCTAGAGATCTATGTGACTCCGAAGGTGAAGTTGATGTTGTACCACAAGGCGGAGTTGCAGCCAATGAGCGATTAATCCAAGCTATCGCCAGGATGAGTGCGAAGGTGAGGATGGACATTCCAACTTACGAAGCCCGATGCGTATGGGTTGCCGGATTGGATCGTGGTTTCGACACCTGCTACCGACTCATGAAGATATCTAAGAGGATAAGAAGGTAAGACATGCTATTACTAAGTTGAAGGGACATGCAACATAGTGGTGGGACGAAGCTAAAGTGCAGCTCGTCCCAAAGGAAAACAGAAGATCAAGAGTTGGGACAAAGATGACGCTAAGATGAAAGCCAAATTCATCCCCAGAGATTACCGTGATCACATCGCTCGTGCGCATGAAGAACCCGGTGGAAGAGGCTGATGACTGAAGGAGTACAATCGAGAATCTCACAGCTCAACATCGCATCGGGTCATCTGAGAGCGATGATGAGAAGGTGGCAAGATAACCGAATGGTCCGAGATATGACATTTAGGATGAGTTAAGCATGGCGCTATCAGGACGGCGGAAGATGCTTACCAATTGGCTCGAAAGCTGAGGAGAAGTCGAGTCGTAGCAGGACAACCGAGGGCGCAGGCGCAATCACTAGAGGCAGGGCGGTTTCCCAAGAAAGAACTCAAGCCCAAGGAAGAGTGGAAGAGACCCGGTAAAATGGAGAGAGGTGGACCCTCACAGAGAGGACAACAATACGTCAACCGAGGAGGCAACATATAGAGTAAGGAGGCGGTTATGCTGATGCCAACGCTTTTCCTCATAACCGAGCTAGAGGAAGAGGCCGAGGAGTTATCACATTGCCTTTACATGTGGTGCTGACCGACAATAAAGACGCGGGATTGTACGCATTGTGAAGACGGTGGATGAGGGAGAAGCTCACATCAATCGAAGCAGAGGGCGATGATGAGGATTTCGAAGACGTCGAAGTGAAAGTCACCGACGGTGCATAAAATTTTGTTAACAACTGAGAAGAAGGTGGAAGATACGTCTAAGAGAACCGAATCGCTCGTAACAACTTGCAAGACAAAGGGCCGGAAATGCTGTCATAGTGGACAGCCGCACCGATAATCTCGCTTCGACCGAGATGGTAGAAAAGACGGAGCTAGAGACTATTGTACATACAAGCCCATACAAAGCCTCATGGCTACAAAAAGGACACAAGGTAACTGTTACTAAACAATGCTTGGTTGAATTTAAAATGGATGAATATAAGGATAAGATTCTGTGGTGATGCTGTCATTCCCATGGATGTCCGGGTCATGTATTATTGGTAGACCATGGCGATGACAAATGGTTCATGATGGGAGGATGAACACATACGCCTTTGAAAAAACGGAAGAACCCATATGTTGCTTCGGATAAAGGATAAAGAAGTGAAGCCGGAAGGGGAAAGATCTTCACCTGAGATGGAGAGAAAAGAAGATCCACAATTCTTTGTGGTCGAAAACCGAGAATTGTTTTGACAAGCACAAGAATGGACGAATTTCCAGAGGATGATTCCGTGAACCGGCTAGAGAGTTCGCTGATATTATCGCGGATGAACTACCCGCTCATACCACCGGCGAGGGAGTGTGAGTCACCACATTGACCCTTACACCGAAAGTAAAGCCATCGGTCAAGGCCGCATTGTGCTGACACCGCTAGGAGAATCCAGGGAGGTCAAAAGGCGCAGATTTGGCCGGATAAAGGATTGCGAGAGAGAGTCCGAGTCCATGTGTTGTTCCGACGGTACTAAGTCCAAAAGGATGGGGGTTGAGAATGTACGCATCATGAGCAATTAATAAAATCACCATCGCAATAGATTTCCATTGCCCAGAATGGATGATCCGATGGATTGTTCCCGAGTAAATTATTTTTCAAGATTGATCTCAAGAGAGGATATCACCATCCGTGTGAGAGAAGGAGATGAATGGAAGATCTACATTCAAGACACAAACGAGGGTTTGTATGAATGGATGGTCATCTTCGCTTGGTTTGACACAAACGCCGCTAATATTCATGAGGTCGGAAGGATTGAATTCCCCGAGGAATTCACGCAAAATTTGTGGTCGTGACCGACGACATATTAATTTCAGCAAGACCAAGGCTCTAACATTTGGAGTATTTAGCCATTGTGAGGAGGCTACAATAGGAGAAGTTGTCGATCAATTTGAAGAAGTGCCTGCTCAGCATATAACTCATTTATTTGGGTTTTGTAATCTCGGCAGCTACTAACGCAAGCATGGATCCCCGAAGGTGGAGGTAATCAGGGATTGGCCATCGCTGAGGAATGTTTCGAGGTGAGGAGTTTACGACCTGCTGCTCGCAAAATTCATTCGAATTTCAGCGAACAATATTATGATGGACACGCGAAGAAGCAAAGATAAGACTTTTCACCGGACGTACCGAGGTCGAAAAGAATCTTCAACCGTTGAAGCAAAGATAACAGAGCAAAACCACCCCGGTGTTGCCCCATTCTTCGTAAAACATTTCGCGAAATGCGGGATTCTAGTGGGTATGTTGTTGAGGGTCCCGAAGTCAAGATGACGCACTGGCGTAATAATACCGAAACTGATGATGCAAAGATGAAATAATTCACACACGATAGTAAAGATTTCGCCATCATACGCATTGAAGAAGTGGAGGAATTACTTGGTACCCAAGGAATTAGTTTTGTACAACGATAATCATGCATTGCAGTTTGTAAGTCACCAGGATAAGTTGAATCAGAAGCATGCAAATGGGTAGAGTACATGCAAAATTTCCCCACATTTGTCATTGGGTTAATATCAGAACTCATCAAAGTGGTCGACATTGAGCAGAAAGTTTGTTGTTGCAGAGTTCGGTCAAGACTGCGGCTTTGAAAATCGAAGATATGTATGCGTGATGAGACTTCGAAGACACGAGGCAAATTTACCGAGAATCCAGCTCGAGATCGGAGTCCGGATATTCATGATCCGTGGATGGATTGTCGCTCAAAGGCAATCATTATGCATCTGCATTTCTCCATGAGGAGAATCCGCGAAGGAAAAGCACGTGCTGGCGGATTAGTAGGTCATTTTCAAAACATTCGCCAAGCCGAAATAATTACATTTTGGTCGGCAATAGATGCAGATACAAAAGGTTTGTAGACATGCATCGGTCAACACGCTTAAAGCCTTTAAAGCAGAATGCTGCTCTGGTTTTGATTAACCATTTCCATTATACCTGCGAGGCCATGGGAGGCCATTAGCATGGACGTTCTCAGATCGTCGGTAGAACGCGAGGGGAGTTGATTCCATTTGTGGTGGTGGACAAGCTCTAAAATGGCAATATTTCATTCGCGTCGAAGACCACCGATTTAACCATCTAAAACTTATTTTTTCAAAGAGATTGTGTGACTACATGGATTTTCGAGAAGTACATTCCTGCCGGGATACCAAATTCATAGGTCATTTTGTGGAGGACGCTATGGAAGAAAATAGGAACTAACTTAGAATTTAGTTCAGCATATCATCTTCGCAGTAAAATGGATGGCCAAACACCGTAGGTGGTGAATAGAAGTCCGATTTATTGAGAAGCTTGGTGACGTGAGCACCATGTTTAGACCCGATAACAATGCTAATTTGTTACAATGACTCGCGAACGATACCGTGGAGAAGCCCATTCCGCATTTCCAGCTGGAATGAGGAGAGCTCGAAATTCGCGGAGTCGATAGGTTGAAGATAGCGAAAGACTGCGGTCGGGGCGAATCACCGGTTAATGAGAGAACTTCACATGAAGGTGAAGCAACGATCGATGAAATCAAATCAAGAGTATAAGCCCAGAGCAGATCAACACAAGAGAAAAATTCAGTTGGGGACATGGTTCCGGCGACTTAAGGAAGAGCGTCTCGAGGGAACATATAACAAGCCCAAGATGAAGAAAATTGGGCCATGCAAAGTCCCCGAAGAAGTCAGAGAAT
Source organism: Picea sitchensis (assembly GCA_010110895.2). Lineage (NCBI taxonomy): Eukaryota > Viridiplantae > Streptophyta > Pinopsida > Pinales > Pinaceae > Picea > Picea sitchensis. The sequence continues at coordinate 5,188 of SNQJ01S0038988.1, read as the reverse complement.
GCATGAAATTGAGTTGCCGTGAGGGCACCGTGGATATCTCCGATTTTAATATTTCGGATTTATACCCATATAGGGCTGGAGAAACAAAGACTGGAACTGATGAACTAGTGGTCCAGTGGCAGAGGAAATTTCCAGTTGCACAGAAGTCACATATGGAGTATATACTAGACAAACGAGTGGGTAAAAAGACCGTGCTAAAGCGATTTTGAGTACCGGTGAAATGGTGAACCAATCTGGAGGATGCTACCGTGAGACGTACAACAATACGCATACGGGCGACCGCGCAGAGCTCATGACAGAGCCGCATGAAATCTTCGAGCTAAGGAGTAAGGATGCGTGATACTCACCGCTGCAGCCAGCCACAGGAGCAGAAAAGATACCGATAGCCAAAGATCAAATTCCAAACACCTTGAATTGTTACCGCTTCACGAAGCCATTCATGCCAGTTTAATTTGTATTGTATTGTAGATCTAGGAAGGCATTTATTAATTTTACGTCGTTAGATAGGAATTAATTGTAGATTTGATAGTTGTAGAATTCGCGAGGGAAAACAGAATATAGACAACCTCCTTGCCACACGTCTGCACTATTGAGAATCGAGCAAGAGAAGAGCGCAGTGTAGAATTTAGGAAACCACCCATGTACGTGATTGAATTACGGAAGAGAGTCTTGATTCAACTTCATGGTTTGTGTTTGTTCCGTAGATATTATGCTCATGGATGCTTGTTTTCCAATATGCATTTCTTTGATATGTTGTATGTGATCTCATAATAGATTTGAAATATGTAAGAAAAGAGAGAATGAGTTTCAATAGTTTCTATTGTCTCCATCCAGAGAGTCCTACATAGAAAGTGCATTGGAATTCATCCGCAGGGTGAGTGCTGATGAGGCCGACAGCTGAACTCTTATTCTCAATTTCCTAAGTTGAGTTAGTTAGTAGAGCTGCAGGTGAGTGCAGGTCGGAATTGGGTCTCTGTAGTAAGTCTGAGAAAAGAAAGACAGGGCTGCTGTTTCCAGGAGTGCACATATACTGGATGAGTCCAACACTTGAGAGTTGTTGAGGTCAAGCACAAAATCAAGGAGTCGAAATTAAGTTCGAGGAATACGCCCTTTGTGATCCCCGAGAAGGGACCGAGAAATCTCGAACGGAGGTTAAGAAGGGAAATTCTCGGTGGAGGAGAATTGATCACCGATTCGCTGAAAGCAGATTTGCGAAATCCCGCCGATCGTCCGATCCAAGAAAAGTTGCGCGGAGGTTAACCATTAGAGTAAGGAGGGAACGGGCCATCGCATATCGGCATATCGGGGTTTGCAAGGGCAAGAGTTTCATGTTCGTTGAAATCGCAATCTGCGATTTCCCGAATCAATGGGAGCCGTCGATCAGAGTAGGGACACGGGGCGAAAGATCCCGAGGAGTCAGAATTCGGGGTTTGTTAAGGTCTGTGACCTTGTACGTTTAGGAATTGCGAAATCGCGAATTCTGATTCCCCGATAAGAAAGTGAGACTCGCGGAGAGTAACCTGTGGGTTACGGAAGGTCCCGATACGAGATTTGAGGAGCATAGTAGCTCTTCGGGCCTGTGTGAGAGAGATCCTGGTGAGAGCGGGTTGCCTCTGAGGGAGACTGGCACCACAAGACCTACAAAAATACTTCAACCCAAGAAGACGAAGGAGTAGATTGCAGGCACCACACACATCGAACTCACAAAGTGGATCCTTTTAAATTGGGAATCCTTACAAGTTACACTACAAATGACTATCCAAAAAGATATAACACCAAGAAAATAAACTAGGCTCTAAGCCCTGAATCTAGAAAACCAAACTAGGAAAACAACATGACCAACACAAAGGCCTTAACCTAAGAGATTGAGGGAGGAGGCAACAAAAAACACATAATCCATAGTGGATTGACAAATTCGATCCCCTTGAACATAATTTCCTTACTCTTAACATTGTAAATGAATGCGCAACATAAAATAACATGGAGAAAGACAAACAAGAAGAAACATGGTTGGAGATAATAAAAAAGTACCCGAGTCGCTTTCCCCATAGGCTCTTCAAATTTTCTTTTGTTAGAATCAACATGCCAGAGAACCAAAGAACCAGGATACCAAATCCATGATATAGGATCCAAAACAACAATCTTACTTGATATCTCAATAGAATTTATCACAAATGACATGATATAACTAGGATCCCAGACAATCCACCTAAGATTTCATACCTAAAGACTTAACACCAACAAATCTTGATAGCAGAGATTCCCAAGGGCCAAATCGCTTGGGCCTATATTCCATTATCCCACAATATCAATGTAGCTTCATGCTAAGTCATTCAATACACAAAGCTGAGGTTAAATCTTGCATGCATGTGAGGTTGGGTGCTCTCTTTAGTGCTCTCCTCCCAACACCAATGAGTTGATATGAATGTTGTACAGTCATGTGGGTAGGAAATGTTGATTGATGCATAATTAAACCAACCTTAGGGGATGTTACATAAAGAGAGCTCCCCATTCTGAACATATTCACCTACGGTTAATTCATTGGCCTTTTTTGCCCATAGGCCAGCTTCACAATTGAGCTCTCACTTCATGTAAAAGAAGGAGGTATTTTTCTATTGAGTTGGCCTCCTTTTTATCTTGATAAATGACCATAGATAGATTTATTTTCACTAAAATAGATCTCCCAAGGATATTTTTGATGATCTGTTAAGGTCCTAACCCACACATATGTAGATCAATGTATTCAGATGTAATAAAGGTCAATATTAATAAGGCCTTTCAATCAAATAGAATAAGGCAGATGTAAGAAGACCTAATAGAAGCTTCCACTTCTAGAAGGATATTCCTCTGGATGCTTCTCTTAATAGACATATTTAGTATAAATGAGGGTCAAGGGTATGAAAACCCTAGCTTGGAGATTATTGTAACAGAGCACTTCTCGACTGGAGGTTGCCCTCTCGAAGAGGCCTGTGAACATTGCTTTCTGAATAAAAGTGTTATTTCAGTTGTTGTTCTCATATTATTTCTGTGTTATTGTGGAGATTATGCTGGTTATATTACTGTTATTCTGCCATTTCTAGCATTTTATTTCTGTTATGTGTATTTATTATATCTGGTATCTTGCAAGTGGTATCAGAGCACTTTCCTTGGCAGAAATTGTGGGTATTTTTTTCCAGGGTAGAGACGTATTTCGGCGTCTTAAAGCCATAAAGATCTGTCGTTAAGCGCATAAACCTGTGGTTGAGGGATTCATACATGCAGGAAATACAAGTGGTTCTTAAGCGCACATCGGTTGGCCACCCTTGTAACCCCTGTTGGTACCCCTTCGAGTGGTAGCGCATCAGACAACACCTGTGTACGGATCGACCTAGATTTCCTAAAGCCCTATTTAGATAAACCTATTGACCACCGGACTGTTATAGTGTCCCTGAGAACAACACTCGGGAAGATACTCTCTAGTACCTGGGTAGTCGGGTAGTACGACTAAGGGTACAGTATATCCTCCTTAGTTAGTGCCCTGAGATATTGGGTCGAGTACTAATATTGGACTCCACACATATATCAGAGAGCTATAGCACAGGGCAAACCCTTATCTATAGAACCCTTGAATACCTAACCCTTGGGGAACATAAACATAAACAAAGTAAATTGGCCAAATCTATTGCCGCGCAACTGTGTTCGGGTTTCCAAGTAAATACACATTTCTTTCTGGTTAATAATTTGGGTATTTCAGCATTGCAACATTCTTCAGACCGAAGTGTAACCCCGCAGCTGTAAAAAAAAAAAAAAGTATGGAATTTTTTCACCATTATTTGAGACCTATTCCATTAGATTCATCTCTTCTCCCTTATCACATTCATCCATATCATTTTTTTGCAAAATTTTTTGACCCCGCCGCCCCTTTTCAGTTCACCCATCCTCATGGCCCATACCCGTAGCCAAGAACTGAAGTCTCACTTCAACACCTTGCAATCTAGTTTCCTCAAGACCCAAAAAGAAGTGCAACAACTCAGTGCTACTATTGCCTCCCGTGATACATCCATCAATACCACCATAAATGCATCTGTGCAGTCTGCAATGGAGGAAGTCAAACAAGAACTGACCACCCAACTTGAATCTATATTTGCATCACTCTGCACCAAACTAAAGATCCCTACTGATGACCCTTTTCATGATGCACATACAAAGACTGAAGGTGAAAATTCTTCCCATTCCCATACCTTTCAGCCCCATCACTTTGAACGGGACATACGCCTTCCGTGGGTGGATGTAACCAAATTTGATGGCTCAGACCCCACTGGTTGGGTCACCCAAATGGAACATTATTTCTCTCTCTACA
>SNQJ01S0038987.1:34020-52828 GCA_010110895.2 Picea sitchensis | reverse complement strand
ATAAATGTAAGAGGACTTCTTAGAAGGTTCTACTTCTAGAAGATTCCTCCTCTAGAATGTTCTTAGGTGATGGTAGCACTATATAAAGGGGTTCAAGCAATGTAATGAGACATGAAAAGAAGTATTGTATTTGGAGTTGAAGCAAATTAGCAGGAAGCCCCCTCGAAGAGGTAAGCGAACATGAGAGGATCCCTTCCATAATAGGATCCATTGTATGGTGTTGCCCTACCTCAAGGGTTTGATAGTAATACATGAGATTTTGCATATTGTTCTTCTATATCTATTGTGGTTCTTTTGTATTCAGTCTTTGGTTCTTAACAGTTATGGTCGATGGTTGAGCAAGGCTCCCGAATTGTAAAGTTTTGATGAAGCTCTGGTTCTTCTAGTTATGTATCTATATTTGAGACTTATTGTTTAATGAAAGTCAATTTCCTTTTCATTTCTCTGTAAAAGTTGTGTTAGAACACTTGGGCATGGATGATCTAGTCGAGGGTAGTTATGTTGTTGTGATGTAGGTTTGATCACAATAGTATCTTGACCAGTTTTAATCAGTTTCATGTGTTATCTTTTCCCCTCTTACAGTGAATGGCTTGGGCATGGATGATCCAGTCGAGTTTTCGTAGCTGCATCATGATGCAGGTTTAATCATGGTGATGTTGTGATTGTGTTGTTTGGACATGTTTCAGTGTCTAAACTTAGGCTTAAGAGTGATCCTAAATCTGAGTTTGTCTTCTTCGAGTTGATGGAAGGCCTGATGCCCATAGAAGTCTTGCTCATCTTTCTCACTAAGTCTTCTCTCTGCTCACACTTAATCTCAACTTACTGACTGAAGTTGATCAATACCTCACCTACTTGTGCATGCTGGTCTCTTTTTTCTGAGTTAAAACGATATTTTCTTGTGTTTGCACCCATTTGACCTCTTTAAAACCAACCTGTGACATATAAACTGATGGGTATTGGGCTCACCTTCTAATGCAATCAGAGGGTGATTTCTAGTGCTAACACAGTGGTATCAAAGCAGTCTTCTCCTTGTCATTTTTTTAATGCATGTCCCCGACGTGGTCAAGGTATAAAGAGTTGTGTCTTGAGCTTGTTTTTATTGAAGACAACTGCGCACGCCCAAGAAACCATCCATAGCGGGTGAAAAGAAAGACGATGGGACAATATATCCTTTCAAAATGTTTCTCAAGGAAGCCCTTGAGTGATATAGGAATGAGATGATGGAAATCTTTGTACAAATCCTTCGACGACTTCCAACAAGTAACTCATCCACCTCAAGCGGAGGTGCCATCCCATTCAAGGTACATATCAATTTTTATATTCCTATATTTGAAGGTCAGATAGATGCAAATGTCATAGATAAATGGTTAAACCTTCTAGAAGGGTATTTTTCTATCCACAACTTTTTCGATAGAGAAAAGATTACATTTTCACTCCTCAAGGCCATCCCCCATGTCAAAGATTGGTGGTAGACCTTCTATGAGAAAAAGGAAATAGAGGGTTCCAAATTATTTGTAGTTGCACCCACTTGGGGTTCCTTCGGGTATGCTATTAAGAAACAATATTGTTGGTCACACCAACCACACTAAGAGGGGGGGTGAATTAGTGTGTGGACTTTTACAACTTTTCTTGTTTCAAGTTAGCAATTATTTCAAAACATAATTTTACACATCCGCATTGTAAGATTGTATGTATCAATTCACCAATGAAATATATCAATAATTAAGTGAAATCAATTCATAAGCACAATGAACACAAGAGATACCATATCTATGTATAAGATTTTGTATTATTTTATATGTGACTACAATCACGGGGGTTTTCACAGCACCAACTATTTTTTATTGGCACCAACTGAAGTAAGGAGAACCAACTCCAAGGAGAGCACCAACTCTCAAGAAAGACTCAGCTTGTCGATAGAATGCAATCTATCCAACTAGAATTTATCTAGTAGTACAACCAACCAAAATACCAGTCATTCATTTATTGAATTTGCTCCAGCTTGGGATCAGAGGTCTACAACAAATGCTCGTCACCAAACTTCATCTTCCCTTGAATTTAACCCTTCTTCACTTCATCTTCTCTCTCTGAAATTCACACCTTCTTCACTTCATCTTCTCTCTCTGAAATTCACACCTTCTTCACTTCATCTTCTCTCTGAAATTCGCACCATACCATAAATCACCGACCTCAAGTGCAGATACACTTATGCACCTAGTCTCCCACTTTTTCAAATGAACCAAGCATAGTTGTATTTATACTCTTTCATGCTCAATCCTAGTTTAGTTTTAGGGCCGACTTGTGCCACAAGTTACAACTAACTTTCCCATTTACAATGAATTTCGGACCAATGCATAATCACCATTGACCATCATTCCGGGTCTTCAACTTTAAACCTGGTATACCACCTATCACCAGAAAGGGAATGATGAGTTCTAACCTTCATATCCTTTCAACAACCATCTGACCTAATTTTCATAAATAGATCACATGTATGGATCAATTTTTTTTGTCTCTATGATTTTGCAGAAATCAAATTCTATAGAGAGGCTTCCTTCAAATCATTTACATGTGACCATATTCACAAAACCATGGGATTATTAATTTAAGCGATGTTCCCAATGCCTTATGGTTTAAGTGTTCGTAACCCATGACTGGGGGCTGGAACCTATTCTTCTTGTACTTCGAACTTCAGGTGATTTCTCTCTCATCCAATCTTCCAGAGTTTCAACTTCCTTAAGTGGTTACCTCTCACAAGGGTTGTTCCGATGATTAACATGAATCTTGGAACCAAATCAATGATCTAGGTTCAATCCTTACTTATCCTTCCACTGTTTAATCCAACGGCTATGACTTAATCAAAGGATGATATGGATGACCATTAATTATTTTGGGACTTCGAGACTTCAAGGCTTCGGAGGTCCAGGTAATTGTTGTTCCAATTTCCACTAGAGTTGGTGAGCACCAAAGTCATCAACCTGGGAGTGCTTACATCATCTTTCCACTACGTTTTGATCTAATGGTCATGTGATAATTCGAAGGATATTAGATCAACGATTAGCATTGACTTCAGCCTTTGACTCTTTGGGTAGTTTCTGGTGGTAGACGTTGGTTTCCCCCAAAGTACAAACTCCCGTAGTGATGTAACTTGTTGACATCACTACTGACTTGGCACTAGTAGAGTGTCTACCACGTGTCACCTATATTTGTGACTTGCGTAACCTAAAGTGACAACAAGACCTAGACACTTGTCACCATCTGATTGTGCCACGTGTCCTTGCTGACGTGGTCTTGTTGATGTGGATATCCTAATGTGGCACATGTCCTCCTCCTAGTCATAGGTTCATATGAATCCTTGATCCAATGATTGTGATCAACTCTTAGATCAATGGTCCAAATTTATTTCAGCCTTCGGGACTTCGGGCCTTTGCAATCATTCAACCTTCCAGAGTGCATTTCACCGAAGTAGACCAGATGGTCGATATTCGTTCTTCTGTAGATGGACGATCCTGGCTTGTCCAGAGATTTAAAACAAATCGATGACCATGACTTGATCTACAGTTGACTGGACAGTTCTCGTTCACTTCGAGAATTCATATCTTCGGGACTCTGGCCTTTGCAGTCTTCCAATTCTCCTGGAACAAATTCCGTCGGAGTGCGTATTATCACTTTCTACTTCATATATTTTCATAAGTCCAGGAGCTAGCACTGGGGGCTTGGGCATAAAGGAGCTCCGCTCTTCGGGTATTCGACTATTTATGACCCTGGGGCTCTGGGATACTCGAACTCTGAGAAGTTCAATCCCTACAGAGTGTTTACCTACTGAATAATTCGTAAGGTTGTGGTGACTGCTTGATGTCAGTTGTTTAGTACACCTTACGTTCTCCTTCCAATGTGCTTGATCTAATGGTTGAGAATGCTCCTAAAGTAAATCGATGATCAGGGTTGAGTTTGAAACTGAAACTTGTGTGATCATTAACTCAACCCTTGCATCCCACAATGGTTCCTCATTGTTGATCTTCCCTTACTGAGATTTGATGGTCATGACTTAATCGAATGTTGATCTGGCTGTCCTCCTCTGTAACTCCCAGATATGACGGTCTTGGTTTGTCCCAAAATCTACATCAGTGGACAATATTCTTCCTCGATTCTTTTGTAGTATTACTGTGGGTATTTCAATCTCGATTGTGTTTCTACAATGTGCTTTCCCTTATGAGATTTTTGGTTTTGTACTTGGATTCTAGCTGATCAAGATCATAGATCTGTTGGGAATTTGATCCCTGTTGGTGCAATTATTTGCATAATATATTACCAAACATAAATTATCAACCGAGATTCATAATCAGTAGATTTGATGCACTATATGTGCCGATAACAGATAGGTTCCTATGTCTGATGAGTATAGCATAAATAAGAAAAAATCAACACCAATACTCTGTTTTACAACTTTTTAATCTATCTTCCTCACACAGCTTAAAAATCAGAAAACAAAACTCATAAATTGAATCCAATAAGCATGTGATATAAAGGTTCTTTATTCGGTGAAAAGTCTGTTCATTAGAGGCTTATGAATTAGAGATATGAACTTAAGATCTTGTTTCCTATAGCAATCAAAAGCAGTAATCAACTTTCTGCACACAACATTTAAAAGGAAATCATTCATAACTTTATCAATTCTGGAAAAACCTCTTTGTTCCTATACAAGAAACATTAGGTGTATTAAGATTCTACATTTAATAGTCTATGTAGGGTGAATGATGGGATCTTAATTGTTCCTGTATTAACACACTTGAAATTTCAAAGTAAATTATGAAAGTCTCTATAAAGAACACAGTTTCAGGAATGCAAATTTTTATAAATCTCTACAACTATCTCAACACAAATTACTGTTTATGAAACTAAGTAAAATTACTCAAGATCTGGTGCACCATACTTATAAAAATTACACTAATACAATCCCATTCACAATTTACTCAAAATATATAACAATTATATAGATCCAACACAATAGGTACATTTTATGAATTCATATTTTAATTCGAACAAGAAATCAAAATAACAGGTGCAAGATACACACAATTGAGTGCTGGAATAAAAAAAACATGTACAAGAATATAAAACTGAACCATATTTTACATTAATCTTACCATATCAGAATGGTGGGCCCCTCCCGATTCCAACATGGAAGCTCTAAAAATATAGCAGGCTAAGATGCTCTAATCATACCCAGAAATTGCACAACAGATTGCTTGTATTTCTTCAGCTTGTAAATTGAATCAACAACTCATTATATTGTACGTCAAAAAAATATGCATCACTTTGTTCATTACATCCATACACATCTTCTGTGCTTGCTACTGCTTCATTACATGAATACACATGTCTCTATCACCTATACAACCTCCCTTATAAAGAAGGTAAGCCGTTACTATCAAGAGCTAAGGATAATTATGAAACAATTTTAAAATATTATAATTGGAAATACATATCGAATATTTAGGAATGGAATTCATCCTCATGACACGAAGTGCATGAGTGATGAAGTCTATCGTGATCTTGAAAACTGATTTAGAAGCTTCAGTCCAACTTCCCTCTCGAAATCTTCAACAGCAGATTCGTCCAACAAACGATTTCTGGAAATAGCAATTGGTACCAGAATAAACACATTCGTTTGGTACCGGAATAGCACAGTCGCACTGGTACCAGAATAGGCATAGTTGTTTGGTACTGGAATAGCACAGTCACACTGGTACCGAAATAGGCATAGTTGTTTGGTACCAAAATAGCTCAGGGCAGTACCAGATCAATTATGTTGGTACCGGATCACTGTTGTGCGGGTCTGTTGGTACCGTATCAATGTTGAGGTATTGAAATAGACTACTTAGGAGTAAAACAATTGGGATTATACAAAATCAAGCATTTTAATCGAATTAACTCAAGAAAATTAAAAAAAATATACCTCAATCATACGTTACCTCTCTATGCACATGAACAAGGTCATTAATTGTATCTATGGAGGTAACGATCAATTTTATACTCATAACATAGGTAAAATAGGCTCGTATAGGGGGTAATAGAGGGTATTAGAAGTGTCTAAATGGAGACTCAACATTCCCCCATGCTTAAGTCATTGCATGTCCTCATGCAACAATGATCTTCAAAATTTCAAAATTGATGATACTCTTCACTCGATCAAGCATTCCCTGAAGTTTCACCTTTCTTTATCTCCTTAAGTTCTTTTCATACATACAAACTTCTTGGCCTATGCTTCACATTCTTACTCATGGAAAAGTAGTTATGACGGAAAAGTGGAGTCATGAGTAATAGATTAGATATGTTAGTGATTTGACGTTAAGTCTTATCCAATCTATTTTCTATCAAAGTTAGGAGAAAGGGGCTAGATGTGACTCTAATACGATTATAGGATAGTGGCCAAGAGTTTTCTAAATTACTTTGACTAATAGGCCCCCCTGGCTAGATTACCTTTAAAACAAAAGTGATATAAGCATAGTTTAGATATCATTTGAAGAGAGGAACACATAAAGGAATACATCTCAAGATGATTAACTCGTTTCAGATCCAAGTTTTTAGAGATGAAGCTATCCTTGCTTAGGTAAGGTGAATTACACATACTGAGGGTCCCACTTCTCGTGCAAACCTATTCTTTTAAATATAGCACTCTAAAGTGGATAGTTGAAGGTTCTTAAGAACATCATCCGATAGATATAAAGGTCATCTCCTAGCCTTTATTGGATAGTGATTGCTTCAGAATGAGACCCAAGGGTTTTTGTTCAGTTTTAAGTGTGCCACTTTATGTTTTTCAGCTCCCTTTACCCGACATAGCCCCGCTGCCAGCAGGCATGTTCAGTACCCCGACGGGTTTACCTTAGTACCATACAAGCATGGCCCCGTTGCTTGTTCTTCCAAACTCTTGATCATCTTTGAGTCCTTGTTGCTAGTTTATGGGTCCTATTTCACACATGTATTAGTGTAGAGGGGGGTTCTTACAGTGCCCAAATTATTATTTTTTAAATCCTAAGGAAATAAAAAGAAGCAAACTAAAAGAAAATGTAAGCAAACCAATTATATACTTGAAGCACCACTGTGCTACTAGGATCCTGCTATCACCAAGTTATCTATTCACACAAGTTAGCTTCTCTTCTCATATATATAAAAAAAATGGCTAATGCTAATAAAACACAAATCCTAACTACTAAAAGGAAGAGGAAAACCTAATTTTGGAGTAACCCCACTAAAGTGGATGTGTGGGCTCTTCCCTCACGTCTTACTGTATTCTCTCCGCCCTTAGGTCGTCCTTAAAATCACACCACACTTGCATGAAAATAAACACGTTTGCATGAAAAGAAACACACTTGCATGAAAGGAACAGTCAAGGCTTTGGAGAAATAAAAGCAACCTACCTATGCTCTAATCCCTTTAGCACCTCCCCGGAAACGATGCCAAAATGTTGGGGCTATATATATGCACTATTAATTCCCACATTTAATTATCAACCGGGGCTTGTAAGCTTCAAGGTGCAGGCGCAGGAAACATAGGATCAGATCTTAGTCTAGCCTAATCTAAAGCCGACAAAACAATCTTCAAACCCACACTACAACAAATTAACACTAAGGATTCATCACTGGGACGTAGGAATAACTTAGTGCTATAAAGTTTTAGATCAAAGTCTTTCATGCACTCTGGGTGATGTTTGTGTGATTAGTTGTGGGTAGCTTACTTAAGTTTTCTGTCCTTCAATGATTATTTCCTATAGTGGATCCACACCTAAATGCAATAAAAGAAACAAACAAACGGAAATGAAATCAAATGACAAGAAATAAACAAATGGGAAAGCCAAATCATAATGAAAGAAAACTAACGAAATGAAATCAAACAAATAGAAATCATAACTTATTTTAAACTATGTGAATGAAATGAAATGTGAATGCAAGAAACGAACCTAAAACACACAAAGCAAACCACTCAAACTATAGGAAAAGGCAAGCTGAATTTAAAAGCAATCAATCAAACTGGAATCAAACACTATATGCAATCTAAAATTAAGATATTTCCACAATCAAGTGCATCAGTCACAATGAGAAAGCATGGAAAGAAATGAAAAGGAATGGGAAAGAATGACAACGCAGAAATCTAAATGGAATGTTTATACAATGGAAAGAAATATCAACTCTATAAAAGAAGCTAAAAACATAATGCTTATAAAAAATGCTTAGTCATGTATGAAATAAAAAGGGGAAACGAAGGATAGGTACTATTTGTAGACTGAGAGATTCAATGTAAAGCACAAGAATCAAAGAGTAATTGAGAAGAATATGAACTTCTGCAATTGACAAAAGATCTATATTTAAAGCACAGTCAATTAAACAAAAGTTAGTGTGTTGAATAAGTTGAGAGCGGGCCAAGTTCCTTGTGTGAACAATCAATAAAGTTGTGTAATTTAATTTGCATTCATCAATCAAGGAATGAGTAGATAAAGAGAGGACAATTCTTTGTCATGAAATGTAATTGCAGTGTGATTGGGCATTGATTCCACGCATAGAGAGTGAGGTAAAGAGAGGGGTCGATCTGCTCTTGCAATGACTAATTCTATTGCATGATTAAATCTGCAATCAATGGGCAAATCGTGTTGAAGGAAAAAGAGAAAATATGGAAGATAAAAGTTAAGTATATGCAACAAATAAGACAACTCTGTTTTGGTGTTTTCTTTTATAAGTGAATGCAAACAAGAATATGTTAACATACTCTGTTTTATAATGTTTTAGACAATGAGAAACTAAAGGGTGATTTGAATGGTAGATTTGATGGGAGAATTGGATGGAGAATCAATGATGAAGGAGATAAATGAAATGAGGGATTGTCCATAGTCTATTCAGCATAAAAACAGAGCATAGGAAGAATACACAAGAATATGAGCACGAAAATGTGATAAGAGAGAATGCTAAATAAACTCAAAGCTCAATATGATAATGTACTCAATTGGGAGGTTTACAATATGAATTCTAATTAACATAACAATTGCAAAACTAAAATTAAGATTCAAACCACACACTCCAAACTGTAAATGAAATTCTAACCTTTAAACAAATTGAACAATAAAATAAAAATATATAAATGAAATACTAACTAGTTAAGATACAAAGGGAAACATTCTTACCAAGTTGAGGGGCCCTACCCAACAGGTAATTTGCTGCCAAAAAGATGTCAGTCCTCTTGAATATACAAAACACCAATTCTTTATTCCATCAAACTCAGAAAATTACAACTCTCTTACAATCTTGACATTGTCATGATGACACCTTAACATCCATTACAAAAGAATTCCCATAATGATAATTGGATTTCTCATAGCCCTATGAGGCTTATTTATACATGAAAAATCATTGAGAAGTGGATGGGATGGAATCCCAATGCTCAGATTTCAAATTTACAATTTTAGATAAAATCCTGAAAAATCTGGGTTTTATTGCAATTTGGGCAGATTCGAGTTAGTCCCCCACCCATATCTTCCAAACCAATTCTAATTTTGAAAAAAAGCCTGCATTTTACTCAATTTGCAATATTCTAGACAAAGCCCATTTTGTATAATTTCTAGATCTGATGCCATCTGCACGAAAATCGAGGCGCAAGTTGGCAGTCTGAGTTTTTTCAATAATTTTAGCAGAATCATTCCCCCTGAGCTGGAGGTCCACACGTGTGATATGGGTGAATTATGCCTCAATGTCGAAATGTAAACGTGGCTCTGGACAAAACCCATGTACCCGATTTCCCTCTAGAAGCTTTCCAAAATTTTGAATTATTTCTAGTACCGGATTAGTACAGTTGGTACTGGATTAGAGCAATTAGTACCATTATCTTGTAGCCAAGGGTTTAGTAGCATATGAACACAGTCATGACTATGGGTATCGGACCAATGCGATGGTAAACTAGATGGATCTAGTACCGAAATAGGTGCAATCTGGTACCAGATGAAGCTAGTACTGGAAGAGGCAAAGAGTTGGTACCAGATGAACGCAAAGGTAGTACCAGATCACTGCAGAGTATTGGATGACATGGAGTGTGGGTATTGGATGACTGTAGAACCTTTTGGTACTGGATGGCTTGGAGTATCGGATGACTTGCAATGCGAGTACCGGAACAAGAACAATACAGGTACCAGAACATGGACAATGCATATACTTGAACCTGAATAGTACAGAACATGCTGCTTGGACATAGAAACATAGGATTAAACCATCATTGACAAAACTATTGTATAATCATCCTTTTAATCACTAAAAATATGGAAAATTGTGTATTAACCACATAGGATGAATAACAAGAGATAATGGAGGTTTATGGTGTAATTAGGGATATATTAGTGACAAAATGCGGGGAGAAGGTGTAATGATAAGTGTATTTGTATGGCAGAAAATGTGACAAAACTGGAGCTCAACACACCCCCAAAACCAAGGATTTGCATGTCCTCATGCAAACAAGGTGAAGAACTTATGATACTCTACTTATATATTTATGTGACATTGTTTCTTTTGTGTAAGTGTTGATTCTTGTGGAATGACACTTTGAAAACTGCCACAGATTGATTTCAAATAGAGAAACAAAATTATCATAAAAATGGAGGACAAGTAGTGGATGAGGTATCAGAGTGGTGGTGAATGGTGTGCATATGGATAATTGTTTATAAAATGTTGGTGATGGTGGTTGTATGAACTTGGACATTAATTTTAAGACCAATATTTACTTTGTGGTTCTTTGCTTGGATAAGCAACAGTGACTTCATCCTCTTTGAGATGGCTTAAGAATGCTTTATGATGTACGAAGAGAAGACACTATAGATGTTGCTTTGTATTTGTATACCACGTATTTCCTTTTCATTACTTGGTCTTATCACTAGAGTATATTATTCATTATGACAAGTGGAGTGAATATGGAGGGTTTATTGAGTAGTTGTGATAATGCATAGTGTAGTGTGGAGTGGGTAATAGTGGTTATGCATCATGTTTTCCACGTTCTTAGTAAATTAAAAATATTTGTACCAGTTTTACCTCAAGTTACCCTTGCTTTGAATTCTAATGCACGTTGAAGTGGAAACTAGACGAAATGTTTGCAAAATCATGATGTAGACTACTAAAATTTGAAGATGAAGTGGAGCAAGGCTGTGAACTGATGGATATCTAGGAGAGAGAGTTGATGAATGTTGATCTACTGAGATTCCTTATGTCTCTCTCTCCCCCAAACCCGCTGGTTTGCATGTCCTCATTCAAACTCTCATTAACACATAAAATTTTTGCAAGCTGAAAGTGGACTATGTGGAACTAATGCATGTTGACTGAAGGAGAGAAATGAAGTATGCCAGAGCTGAGAGATGCTGAAAATATCCTGCAAAAAGTACCCTTGAAAAAGATTTAAATTTATGTATTGTTGGTATAGAAACCTACTGGCTTCTGTACCAGCAGTACCGGAACAAAAAAATCTAAAAGAACTAAACCAATACTATTATTACAAGAGAAGAAATATACATTGATGCCATGCTTTGAAGAAACAACCAAAAATTTAAATGTATTCATGCTTGTAAATTCGGAAATGAAATTTATTTTAAAATATTACAAGCATAAAGGAAATTTCTAAATTACCTATTACATACAATTTCATCAATCATTAACAGTTGTATGCTCAAGAAACCATGTAAATTATGATGGGGGATTTTTCCTCTTTTCCTTAAACAAGAGAACATGAGGAGATACGTGGTCTTTAATAAATGAGAAACCGATAGGAAACCAGTCATCCTTGTTTAATTTCTCAAAGAATCTATGTCATTCAAGTGATATTGATAAAGTTCACATTTGAGTTTATTAGACTCCTACACTTATGGGTCTCACCTCTAGGACAATGACATCCTGGGTAAGAATGACGGGGTCTTAAGACCATCTTACGGACATTCTCAAATGGCAATTAGATGAGGTTCATTGGCCTTTTGTTCAACCATGCATGCTTCTTCTTAACGATTTACACAAGTATATTGTTCATACAAACAAATATAGATTAGGCATAATGGAAGACATCGAAATCAAAACCCATTGCCAGCAAGCCTGTTCAGTACTCCGATGGGGTAATTTTGACATCTAAGAAATATCCTTCCTAGGTAGAATGCCCCATTGCCCACGAGCCTATTCAGTACCCTGATGGGTTTGCCTAGTTATACCACAGGCCGGTACCCGTTGCCAGCAGACCTGTTCAGTATCCCGACAAGTTAACCTCTTACACCCATTTTCCATCAAAGGCTCTTATCCCAATATTTACCCTTAAGATAAAATTTATAGATTTCTTTCGCATGGGTGAATGGGGGATCATCTTTGAAAACCTTTTTATAGGATGGGATGGTATTGGGTTGGAAGATATTTTATAGATTTCCCATAAAAGATTGTTCGTATGAAAAATAGACTTATGTATCGAGATTAGTTGAAAGACATATCATGGTCAAACTTACTTAATGTGTGGTGGATGAGGCCATGAGAGAATGACCTAAAGGTGTCTCTAGTTCCCAATTTCATCTTCTCCATATAAGATTGTGTTCCCTCACAAGTAGAAGTTTCATTCACTCTCCTGCTACTACTTGATAAGAATGCTTGAATAACAAGTTCTGATATGAAACTAGGATGTACAAGTTACCTATGGGCATCATTATGCAGACCTTAAAGATTTTGTAAATCCCCATAATATCTTAGATTAGGCTTATGAGCAACTGTTATTATTATTAGTCCGAAATCTGCATGTAATAATAAGAAGAAATATCTCAAGTTATTTTGGTTTTTGATGTTAGATCACCAATAGAATCTTCATCTCATTTTATTTATTTGAAAAGAAACACGAAAAATGTTGTATTTATTTAGAACTAGGTTAACTAACATGCAACTTTTACTCTATCCTATCTAAGAACAAGAAATTAAATTTCACGTGTAAGAATATTTCCAATGTAACCATGTGCATAACAGGTGTAGGAATACATTCATACTCGGGTTTGAAAGATAATATTTAATGTATACTAGAATACGAAGAACCAGCTGCTTTGATGATGATGTGGAGAGTTGTTGAAGAAGAGAGTGGTGCTTCAATCTTGTTGTCATCTGGAACCAATGTTCAATGTAATCTTGATGTTCTTGGTTCACTTCCTCATTTAGACCACTATGCATGTCTCCCTCTATCATGCCACGTAGATCATCTTCTTTTGGATGGTTTGTCTCTTGGATGCATACTGGATCTAGCAATATGCATGACAAGAACTCATCGATCTCAGGTTCTAGCAGTTTCTCTCCATTAAATGATTCTTCAGTCTCCTCTACAGGTTGGAAAGGGTGATCAAAGGAGGCTTCTAGATCTTCTTGTGGATGTAGCTTATGGAAATCTTGTTTTTCTATCACTTCTGGAGAGGCGGATAGGTTCTTGACTACTGTCAATATTTGTTCTTTTTGCGAGGCAGAGATTGAGATCCCAGCTGCTGCTAGGATGGAGAGAGTTCTTCCAAACTCTTGATCATATTTGAGTCCTTGTTGCTGGTTTATGGGGCCTGTTTCACACATGGATTAGTGTAGAGGGGGGGTTCTTACAATGCCCAAATTATTATTTTTTAAATCATAAGGAAATAAAAATAAGAAAACTAAAAGAAAATGTAAGCAAACCAATTATATACTTGAAGCGCCACCGTGCTACTAGGATCCTGCTGTCACCAAGTTATTTGTTCACACAAGTTAGCTTCTCTTCTCATATATATAAAAAAATGGCTAATGCTAATAAAACACAAATTCTAACTACTAAAAGGAAGAGCACAACCTAATTTTGGAGTAACCCCACTAAAGTGGATGTGTGGGCTCTTCCCTCACATCTTACCATCTTCTCTCTGCCCTTAGGTCGTGCTTAAAATCACACCACACTTGCATGAAAATAAACACGTTTGCATGAAAAGAAACACACTTGCATGAAAGGAGCAGTCAAGGCTTTGGAGAAATAAAAGAAACCTACTTATGCTCTAATCCCTTTAGCACCTCCTCGGCAATGGTGCCAAAATGTTGGGACTATATATATGCACTATTAATTCCCACATTTAATTATCAACCGGGGCTCGTAAGCTTCGAGGTGTAGGTGCAGGAAACGCAGGATCAGAGCCTAGTCTAGCCTAATCTAAAGCCGACAAAACAATCTTCAAACCCACACTACAACAAATTAACACTAAGGATTCATCACTGGGACGTAGGAATAACTTAGTGCTATAAAGTTTTAGATCATAGTCTTTCATGCACTCTGGGTGATGTTCGTGTGATTAGTCGTGGGTAGCTTACTTAAGTTTTATGTCCTTCAATGATTATTTCCTATAGCGGATCCACACTTAAATGCAATAAAAGAAACAAACAAACGGAAATGAAATCAAATGACAATAAATAAACAAATGGGAAAGCCAAATCATAATGAAAGAAAACTAACGAAAGGAAATCAAACAAATAGAAAATAGAACTTATTTTAAACTATGTGAATGAAATGAAATGTGAATGCAAGAACCGAACCTAAAACACACAAAGCAAACCACTCAAACTATAGGAAGAGGCAAGATGAATTTAAAAGCAATCAATCAAACTGGAATCAAACACTATATGCAATCTAAAATTAATATATTTCCACAATCAAGTGCATCAGTCACAATGAGCAAGCATGGAAATAAATGAAAAGGAATGGGAAAGAATGACAATGCAGAAATATAAATGGAATGTTTATACAATGGAAAGAAATATCAACTCTATAAAAGAAGCTAAAAATAGAATGCTTATAAAAAATGCTTAGTCATATATGAAATCAAAAGCGGAAAAGAAGGATAGGTACTCTTTGTAGACTAAGAGCTTCAATGTAAAGCACAAGAATCAAAGAGTAATTGAGAAGAATATGAACTTCTGCAATTGACGAAAGATCTATATTTAAAGCATAGTCAATTAAACAAAAGTTAGTGTGTTGAATAATTTGAGAGCGGGGCAAGTTCCTTGTGTGAACAATCAATAAAGTTGTGTAATTTAATGTGCATTCATCAATCAAGGAATGAATAGATAAAGAGAGGACAATTCTTTGTCATGAAATGTAATTGCAGTGTGATTGGGCATTGATTCCACGCATAGAGAGTGAGGTAAAGAGAGGGGTCGATCTTCTCTTGAAATGACTAATTATATTGCATGATTAAATCTACAATCAATGGACAAATCGTGTTGAAGGAAAAAGAGCAAATATGGAAGATAAAAGTTAAGTATATGCAACAAATAAGACAACTCTGATTTGGTGTTTTCTTTTATAAGTGAATGCAAACAGGAATATGTTAACATACTCTATTTTATAATGTTTTGGACAGTGAGAAACTAATGGGTGATTTGAATGGTATATTTGATGGGAGAATTGGATGGTGAATCAATGACGAAGGAGATAAATTCAATGAGGGACTGTCCATAGTCTATTCAGCATAAAAACAGAGCATAGGAAGAATACACATGAATATGAGCATGGAAATGTGATAAGAGAGAATGCTAAATAAACTCAAAGCTCAATGTGATCATGTATTCAATTAGGAGGTTTACAATATGAATTCTAATTAACATAACAATTGCAAAACTAAAATTAAGATTCAAACCACACACTCCAAACTGTAAATGAAATTCTAACCTTTAAACAAATTGAACAATAAAATAAAAATACATAAATGAAATGCTAACTAGTTAAGATACAAAGGGAAACATTCTTACCAAGTTGAGGGGCCCTACCCAATAGGTAATTTTCTTCCAAAAAGATGTCAGTCCCCTTGAATGCACAAAACACCAATTCTTTATTCCATCAAACTCAGAAAATTACAACTCTCTTACAATCTTGACATTGTCATGATGACACCTTAACATCCATTACAAAAGAATTCCCATAATGATAATTGGATTTCTCATAGCCCTATGAGGCTTATTTATACATGAAAAATCATTGAAAAGTGGATGCGACCGAATCCCAATGCTCAGATTTCAAATTTACAATTTTAGATAAAATCCTCAAAAATCTAGGTTTTATTGAAATTTGGGCAGATTCGAGTTAGTCCCCCACCCATATCTTCCAAACCAATTCTAATTTTGAAAACCTGCCTGCGTATTACTCAATGTTCCATATTCTAGACAAAACCCATTTCCTATAATTTCTAGATCTGATGCCATCTGGACAAAAATCGAGGCGCAAGTTGGCAGTTTGAGTTTTTTCAATAATTTTAGCAACATCATTCCCCCTGAGCTGGAGGTCCACACGTGTTATCTGGGTGAATTCTGCCTCACATGTTGGCATGTAAACGTGGCTCTGGACAAAACCCATGTACCTGATTTTCCTCTAGAAGCTTTCCAAAATTTTGAATTATTTCTAGTACCAGATTAACATAGTTGGTACCGGATTAGAACAGTTGGTACTGGATTAGAACAATTAGTACCAGAATCTTGTAGCCAGGGGTTTAGTACCATATGAACACAGTCATGACTATGGCTACTGGACCAACACAATGGTAATACTGGATGGAGCTAGTACCAGAATAGGCGCAATCTGGTACCGGATGAAGCTGGTACCGGAAGAGGCAAAGAGCTGGTACCGAATGAACGCAAAGGTAGTACCGGATCATTGCAGAGTATTGGATGACATGGAGTGTGGGTACTAGATGACTGTAGAACCTTCTGGTACCGGATGACTTGTAGTATCAGATGACTTGCAATGCGAGTACCGGAACAAGAACAATACAGGTACTGGAACATGGACAATGCATATACTCGAACCTGAACAATACAGAACATGTTGCTTGGACATAGAAACATAGGATTAAACCATCGTTGAAAAAACTATTGTATAATCATCCTTTTAATCACTAAAAATATGGAAAATTGTGTATTAACCACATAGGATGAATAACAAGAGATAATGGAGGTTTATGGTGTAATTAGGGATATATTAGTGACAAAATGCGGGGAGAAGGTGTAATGATAAGTGTATTTGTATGGCAGAAAATATGACAAAACTGGAGCTCAACAATCCCGATAGTGTTTATGCATTGTGGTTATCTCGTGAAATTTAATACATCGCCTTTCCTGAGATTTAGTTAGATTCCTCTGCATGTTGTTCATAACAACTCATCATCACATCATAATGACATCAGATGTTGACATCAATGAAAATACATCAATGACAATATGTCCAACAATATCCCCCTTTGTCATTGGGGGAAACACACCAACTTCATACATAAACTCCCCCTGTGATGATGCTTCTATCCTATGAAGTTACTCTCCCCCTTTAACATCAATGGAAAAGGGTTTCTCCTCCTATGATTAATCTCTGTCTATCTATATGTTGCTGACCAAAATCTGAACTCGGGTAGCTCCCCTTGCAATCACGGTTTTTCTTCCATAACTGAATGAATCCCCCTATCAATATGTTATCTATGCCTCTAACTGCTCTCCCCCTTTATTTCTAAAAGGGTAGCTCTTCCTGACAAGCTCTCTCCCCCTATCATCTCTATTGTACAATTCTCTAAATTCATCTAAGAGACTTTTATACTATGTTTTCCACATGACGGAAATTATTTGTGCGACAATTAACTCCACTCATGTTCACCTGTTCAGTCTTTTCTATCCACATCTGTGAGTGTCCTAGTTTCTTTGCCTTTGTTCTCTGATCTTCTATTATTGCAACTTCATTTTTCTTCCATGTTTCAATTACTCTTGTTGTCGTATTGTATGAATCATTTCTCATTGACTGTCTCCTTGAGTTCCAAAAGTCCTAGGATTTGTGGCCAAATCCACCACAATTATAACAATGTGCAACAATATGTCCAAAAATATTGCATTTCCAACATCTTACAATGTTGTTGAACCTACCAACTTGTTTTCTTCCATGATGCCTACAATCCAAGGATTTATGACCATATTCATTACAATAAAATAAATGACCATCAAAAACACTTTCATACCTGCCCCTTTGACTCATCCTTGAAGGTGTCTCTCTTTTAAAATTTCTTTGAGGTGTAGGAGTATCTTCTTGATGTCTTCCTTTATCTAATCTTCTAAATATTGTAGTGTTTCTTTCATTCTTTGAACATGAAGGACCTGCATCAGACTTGTTTTCACCCTTTACAAATGAAGGACCTTCATCAAACTTGGCTTCACCCTTTACAAAAGAAGGACCTGCATCAGACCTGTCTTCACCTTTTACAAAAGAAGGACCTGCATCATACCTATCTTCTCCCTTTACAAATGAAGGACCTGCATCAACCTTCATAGGAGTACCAATTTATTTCTTGTTGTAGCCAAGACCAGATTTATCATTTGGTGATCTTTGACTATCCAAGATCTCATCCAAGATCATAGAGATGTTCAAGAAATCGACATGGTTGTTTGACTTCTCAACTTTATTTCTAATATTCACAACTTCTGCTTCTAGCTTATGACATGACTCTTCCCTTTCGTTCAACTGGTTCCTCACTACCTCTCTTCTTTTGGCTTCTTCAAGTTGGGTCTTCATACTGACATTGCTTTATGTTAGTTCTTTTAGATCTGCAAGGTTTCTGCTAAGTTCATCATCTTCCTTCTTCTTTTCTTTTGCTTGACTGATTTCATTCTTCAATTTCTCAATCTCCTCTTCTTTTTCTTCTAACTGAATATCTTGCTCAGATGTGACCTTTTCATTGTCTTTGAGCATTTCCTTTATTTCCAAGATACACTTTTGATTTCTACGCTCATTATCTTCCTTA
>SNQJ01S0038987.1:14088-27226 GCA_010110895.2 Picea sitchensis | reverse complement strand
TCTGCCCAGGGAAAATCTTCAACTTCGTCCTCATCAACGGCGTCAGAAGTCACTCCTGGATTGCTTGCAGGAGCAGAGCCCAACGCCCATCAGTTTAATGTCACAGTTTGTTTTAAAGAGGTGATCAAATGGAGATAAAGACTCAGGGAGATATCACTCTAACTCTGAGACTGAGTCTAGTACATAACTAACAAAGGAGGTCTTGATCCAACTTCAGCCAGTGGGTTGATAAAAGGGCAAATAGGTGGAAGACTTAATGAGGAAAATGAATAAATAGCTTTGGGCAACAGGCTTACAACTATCTGTAGAAGAAAGACACTGAATGCAAAATCCGCTTGGTTCAGGGTCTCAAGAAACCGAGGAGGACTTGACTGGATCCTCCAATTCCAAGTCACTAAGCGCTGGGAAAATCACAAGAACTGACTAGAAACATCATAACTGCTACAGTGATCCTATCCAACATCATCCTATAACAGCTATAGCTCAACTGGATCCTCCAATTCCGAGCGATTCTAACACAATGTAACAAAGATGTAAAAGAAACTGGCATTCATCAGGAAAGAAGTCTCAAGAGTTCATACATAACCAGAGTATCAGTGCTTCATTAAAGATTTACATCCGGGAGCTCAGCTCAACCATCGATCCCTACAAAAATGGCGAAAACGCCTTCATATACTCAGAACAACAACAACAGAAAAATCAAGACACTGCATTGAAAGCTTTGCGTCTTCATGGCTTCTGACAGTCTGTGCATGCAGACTCTGGACGATTGTGCACTTATGACAGACGCAATGGGACTCCTGACTATCCTGCAGTGGTCTGACAGATGCAACCTCTGTCAGGAAGGACTATCAGTCTGCTTGTACGCTTGGTCCTTTCCTGACCTTCCATTTAAGGAAGAAGATGACGTTCAACCATCTTTATGGCGATAATAACTGCTTCCTTGGGATTGGGGATGACCTCGGTCAACTCTGTCCTCTGGGACGTGGCGACCACTTAATGGTGCCACCTAGATCAGCTGAACGGTCTTTCTTTGGATGCTGCTTCGCTGGACTGCTATGCGGGACTCTTATGGCGAAAATGATGGCGGGAGGCACGACAGGGGATGAGGAATGCCACGGGAGATGGACAGGACACAGGTGGAAACGACGGGGAGTGTAGGAGTAAAAGTGCATGGTGGAAGGTGTTGAGGTGAAGGAGACACATGGCAGGGGACGAGGAGACTCGGAAGGTTAGTGGATGATGATATGGGGGGAGGGACCACATGGACCAAAAGAGGGGAGGTGGACAGATGGCAAGGGGGGAAATGGCGTAAAAGGTGACACGATGGGGAAGGGGCCCACAGGGTTAAAAGCAGAGTAGCTGAGGAGGATGGGGTCGTCTGAGCGTCGTTGATTCGGACACGTTGATCTTAGCTGTCGGAAAGATGTATGCCCGATTCCAGAACCCCCCCCTCCCCCAACTTAAAGGTAGAAAGACGGGGGGGGGTCCGGAATCACTCTGCACGTCGTCGATCCGGGTGCTTTAATCTCGACCATTGAAGAGGTGCACCCTAGATTCCGGACCCCCCCCGTCCGCTTAAAGGTAGAAAGGCGGGGGGGGTCCTGAATCGCCTATGCACCGTTGATCTGGGCACGTGAATGCCGACCGTCCAGATCCACCTGCTGTTTACCACAGGAGCTCTTACGCCCCGAACTTAGGATAAGTGGGTTTTTAACCCATTCTTGTGCATTCTAACCCTCTTGAACCAGAAATATCGCTAACAGATTCGATTGGAAACTATGGAAGCTTTGTGCGTAGATCTGTTGCCCTAGTGTGTATCCTTTTACTCGACCCGTGAATCTTTGTGCCAAGAAAGGAAGGACATATCTGAAGAAAAGAAGCAAGATCTGAATGCTTTGTGCTCTAAGAAAGGTAAAAGTGGAAGTTTCTGAAGAAAAGAGGTCAGATATGCAGAAAAGAGGTAAGATCTGTAAGCTCTATGCTCTGATAAAAGTAAAAATAGTTAAACATTATTAGATCTGGAAGCTTTGTGCTCTGTAGAAGTAAGATAAGGAAAATTTTTGTTTCTAAGGTATGGATCTAGGTATGTTTATTAGAGTTTGTCCTAGCTTGGAAACTAGGGCACTGATAGATGAAAGAAGGTTTGATATGAGTAGATCTGATAAGAATAGTGATAGATATGTTATACCTATGCATAGAAATAATGTTTGGACTAACAAATGGATGCAGGATCCTAGAAATAATTTTTTGCAGACTAGCTACCATGATCATAGTGTGTAGTATAGAAGAAGTTGGAGATCATTTAAAAGAAAGAGAGGATTAACCATATGTTACAGTTGTAGAAAACCAGGCCATCTAGCTAAGGAATGCCCTGGTGGAAGATCTATTTGTCTTTGTTGCAAAGCTACGGACCATGAGGTATTGGATTGCCCTAGAATGATTGCTAAGATGGAAGAAATTAATTTGAATAAGGAAAACCCTAAGGCAGATCCAGAAGAGGCAGAACCCCAACAATAATCAAAGAAGGTATTGATACAAATGAAAGAGACCCTGAATGACCACCGATATGTTAGAATATCAAATATTTTCAAAGAAAAAGAATGCATTGAAGCAAGAATAGGAGACTTTGACATTAACTCTGTCCTTGATGAAGAGACACAAGTGAACATTATGCCAGAAAGAACTTGGGAAGCTATAGGGAAACCTGATATGACCCCTTCATTAGGAGGAATAGGACTATTTAGAGGAAAACTGATGATGTTATGTGGAAAGCTCGCTCATATACCTATGACAGTCAATGGAACTTTGACAAAGGAAGAATTTGAAATTATTAAATTCATTGAAGACAACACCTCGTTTACCATGTTACTAGGAAAATCTTGGATTGATAGAGATCAAGCTAGAAAGAAGGAAGAATAAGAGGTTTTAGAACAGCGGAGACAAGAATTAAAAGATTTCATGACTAGAAGAATCGCGCAGTTGATTGAAAAACAAGAGAACATATCGAAGCTATTTGACACTAGAAGCCCAGATGTCAAAGCTGCAAGAGCATTAGAGGACTCACAAAAGATTGAAGTATCTGTCTCAGATATAGAATAGGTATTACCCTTGAGTCCTAGGAGAGAACCTCGACACCACAAAATACCTATGTCCAAGGAAAATAAGAATCAGAACGAAAAAAAAAACCACTGAAACGAAGCTCACTGGGAAGAAGGCTATAAAGTTGAGTAAGAAGAAGGCTAATATTGAAAATTTATAGCAGGTTCCAGAGGGTACCTCGTAGAAAGAAACTTTGTAGAATTGGAGCTTCATCGGGATATCAGAACAACGACATAGGGAACTTCGTCATGGCGAAGAAATATAGCTGTTAGAGGCTGATATATCCATTTGACTGCCTCTCTGAATGGGTCAAAACACATTGATGGCCCATCACCAGACCATTGGACTGCGCCATAATGGACAAAACATGAATTATTGAGGCACATACCCATTGCAAAGAAAACCATTGCCAAGATAGCCTATATATCTCGTCACGCCATGCCGAAGAACACTTTTGCCAACTAAGAATTTGAAGCCCACAGACTAGAAAGTGTATACAATGATCATCGTTCCCTTGTTGTTCATTCCTATGCAATGTCTAAGATCATTGTAACCTCGATATTAACCCCGAGCGTGTATGTCCGAAGAGCTTAGCGCACTTGAATAATCTGCGAAGGACATACTTGTTGATCTCAGGACCGAGAAAATCATGTTGGAAAGAAGGATGTCTGTAGGTGTGCAAGCATGATCAACAGGAGGAGTCCAAGCTTCTCCATCGACTGCTCGCAGAGTAGGAACTTCCAGAATCATGATAGAGATGAGAACGAAGCATAGAGATGATATCGAGAATGCCAAGCTGATTCCGAGCAT
The DNA here is from genome assembly GCA_010110895.2 of Picea sitchensis. NCBI lineage: Eukaryota > Viridiplantae > Streptophyta > Pinopsida > Pinales > Pinaceae > Picea > Picea sitchensis. The sequence goes on along the minus strand of SNQJ01S0038987.1, from coordinate 23,314 downwards.
TCTACCTGCCTACCTACCCCCTCTAAGTGGCACCATCAACCGGGGCAATGTGCCCAAAGATTTTGACTATGCTTTGGTCACAGCGTACCTCCCGAAAGGGATACGCGCAATTTGAGCCGACCAGGATAAGCTCGCAGCATTGAAGTTCAGTGACTTCAACTTTGGTTACAGGAAGGCTTACAACATGCTCGCCCCGCACAAGTATCTGACTAGGACTAAAGGCAATAATTCAAAGATTATCCCTCAGCGATGGACCCAAAACCTCACACAGTTCACACTGCTCAATGTGATGAAGATCCCACACTTCGCCCGACACCAGGAAGTAAATGCATGCATGAAATTGTTGTTATCCTGCTACCACAGAGGTTACTTATGGTTGAACCATTGCATCACTGTGGATCTGACCTTGATCAATCGGATCACAGGGTTGAGGATGCAGGGCCTTGACCCACAGGATTTTTACCCTGGAAAGACCTCAGACCGAGCATTAGCGCAGAGAATCAAAGAAAATTATGGTGATGTCGAGAAGGGCATGAGAGGTTACAAGGTAACCTCTATCCAAAATGGCACAGTGCGCCTTGCATGTTAGTTGATCGCAGGCAAGATATTTTTCAAGAACTGGCCCACCCAAGTGAATGGATTCATAGTTGACCTCGCAGGAAATTGCGTGGAGGGACTACAAATGAATTGGGCACAGTACCTTGTAAACTAGCTAGATCTTGATTGCAGAGAAGCACAAGACCAAGGGCATGAGTTCCACTTTAGCTGGCTTCTCATACTAATTGCATTCATTGCATGGGAAATGTCGGAAGGTGCGACCTTCCCCGACATCGAGCCCTTCGAACCTTTGACCACTAAGTTCAGTACCTTGTGGTACTCTAATGATATGAACAAGCAGTGGCAATCCAATGAAATCTTCCATACCTACTACAACCAGTTGAAACAAGCCATCCAGTCCGAGCCCCGGATGACCCCGAATACCCTCCACAGGTTTCGGCCCTTAATGAAGTTCAGCGCAGACCACCACTTCATTTATATAACAACACGCATTGATGAGCACAAGCAGCAGTTACAGTCCTATTACAAGTTGACAGAGGAAGACTTAGAAGAGATCACTAAGGAATGGTTGGTGGACCTCCTTATTCCAGCCAAACCTATGGATTTTTCCGATGTAGACAGCCCGGAAGCTGTGCAAGATACACCCGGACCTAGTAAGACGAAGAAGCCTGCAAAAGTTCAGGATATAGACATCACATATGTGAGGATTGCGTCCATCTCACTAGACGAAGTGGATGATGGTGAAGAGATAGAAGGCGTAGAAATTGAACAATAGAAAGGTGAAGTACCACCACCTAGGGATGAAGAGGACTCATCGAAGAAAAGGAAGGTTTCGCCTTCGAAATCTTCCTCCTGGAAGAAACCTAGAACCCCTGTAACCAAGATGCGGACTACCCTCACATTGGATGATTTTAATTTCATCATTGCAGCTGTGAACGATGCTTCATAGGAGGTATTAGAGAAGCAGGAGGCGAAACAGGAGCAGATGTATAATCTTATCGAGATTGAACTCCAAGGAGTGCAGCAGGAACTCCAGTTTAGCTACGCAGTCTCCACTACGCCTATGATAGCAGGAACAACAGAACCAGGAGATGAGTAAGCCCAATTACACCAGATCGTCGATAAAGTTGAAGCTCGCCTTCGACGAGCTCAGGAAGAGACAACGCAAGCCATCCAGGCTTTGACACAGGTACAGGGAGTACTTGTCGAGCAGCGCAGTGCTGCCAAATGAGAAAAACTTGGTCTTCAATAATAGTGGGATAAAGAGAAAGAAGAGCTACAACAGAGCAAGGAGCAGTTGATCCCGGAGCATCTAGAAGTAAAGGAACAAGTCAACAAAGCACGTCTCTCTGTGACCATCATAGAAGTGAGATTTGAAGAACGAATTCTACAATAGGTGGCACAACTTGAAGAAGTGATCCAGCAGCTTCAGCAGCACATCGCAGACCTAGAACTTCGCACTGTGCCTGAGACTCCTCAAGAAATCAGAGACCTAAGAGAGGAAACTGCTCGCAGCGTAGTTGGAAAAATAAAAGCCCTTGCTTTGGAATACAAGTAACTAATATCTAGGAGCGCTCAGACTTATGAAAACCTCACAAAGAATCCAAAGTTACAAGCATTGGAGTCGCAGCTCCAAGAAGCGAAGAAGCACGTAGATACGTTATAGGCACAGTTGAAGGCCTTGTCACTAGTCGAAAGAATGAAGAGGTTTCCAGAGAAACACACTTCCCAACAACAGATCCACACAATCCAAAGTAAAGTGATGGAAGTCTCTCAACAATTTCAACCAGTGCAAGAGAAGGCATGCCAACTGTTCACCGAAGTTGAAAGCCAAGGAGCCGAGCTAGAACATGTTGTCATCACAGTAGAACAACACTATCCTGCCAAGAATTTCTGGATCAGAATAAAGGACCTTAAAGAGGTTTCTCTTTTTTTTTTTTTGAATTTTCATATACCCGACATTGCTTCGCTGCCAGCGGGCCTGTTCAGTACCCCGAAAAAGTTGCCTTGGCGCCATGCATGCATTTACCCGCTGCCAGCAGACCTGTTCAGTATCCCGGGGGGTTTACAAGCACTTCCCACAACTCTTATTCATAATTTTTGTTTTGTTTTTTATAGATATATAGCTGAGCAGGGTGACGCTGAAAATCATGATATTAACATATTTTTTTCAGACCTCATTAGAATTTTTTAGACTGTCCTTTATTTAAATCCAGAAATGTTTTATTTACAAAAACAACTTCCTAAGACAGGGAGACATCTTCTAATTCATTCCTTTATGGAAAAGGGACAACGTAAAAAGATAATAGATGATCATGAAGAACTTTACTCAGAGATCGAAATCGGTAAACTTCTTTGAAACACAGATTTTGCTAACACAAATATAAATTTCAGAAATATACCATTGATGTTTGTACAAATTTTCAGAAGTTATTTCAGCGAAGGAAATTTCTTTCATCCTTGTCTGAATAGCTCAGTGTACAGGTAAGTGTATTTCAAAGAAAACAGAAACTGATAAAATTAAATCAAAATAAAAAACAGAAAGCAAAAGAAAAAACTAACCAAAGCAAAATATGTACATAAAATACAAAGGTTGTAATCAAGCAAAGTATCTTTTTAGGGCTTGGCCATTCACCAGATAAGTGTCAAGCTGCCCTTCAAGATTCTGCAATTGAAAAGAACTAGGACCCAACTTTTCAGCTATTAAGAACGGTCCAAGCCATAAGTTTTGAAATTTAGTGTGTTCTCCCTTTCCCTCATGCGATTTGTCCCACTTTAAGACGAGATCGCCTACTTCAAAGTTCCTATCAGAAGAAAAATTAGAATCGAACCATATTTTAACCAATTGTTGATGTTGATCTAATTTACGCTTAGCTTGGGCTCTTACCTCTTCCAGCTTCATCAAAGCGTTAATTCGGTTTTCTAGAGGGGGACAATCTTCTTCTTGAACTTTCTGTGACAACTGAAGTGAAGGAAGAAAAATGTGAGGTGGCAAAATTGCTTCTCTTCCATAAATGAGAAAAAAGGGGGAGTTACCTATAGCGTCTTTTGGTGTTACCCTATCAGCCCACAATGCATTTAGCAGCACATTGTGCCAATTCTTGTGATTTTGAACCACTATTCTCTTAATGATTTTGATTAAGTTCTTGTTTGTCGATTCTGCCAGTCCGTTGCCCTGAGGGTAATAACTCGCAGAATACTTCAGCTTAATCCCTTTTTCCAAAGCGAACTCGCTCATCTCAAGAGAGGAAAAGTAAGAATCATTATCGAAGACCAAACAGTCAGGGATACCGAAACGAGTGATGATATTCGAATTTAGAAAGGCAATTACCTGACTGGTGTTGACAGTTCGTAGCGCAGCAGCTTCAGACCATCGAGTAAAGTAATCTGTGGTTGTCACAATAAACTTGTGTTGTTGCGAGGATGGAGGGTTAATAGGACCTATGATATCAAGGCGCCACTGCTGAAAAGGAGAATCTACTGTAACGGGTTGCAAAGAAAAGGCTGGCTTTTGTAACCGCCCTGATGCTTTCTGACAAATGATACATTTACGACACAAGGCATGGGCGTCTCTAAAAAGTGTGGGCCAATAATAACTAGCTCGTAGCACCTTATGAGCAGTGGTATCACCACTAAAGTGACCACCAGCTTCTCTTGCATGCAACTCTAGCAAGACCTTCTCTGCTTCGTCTTTTTCAAGACAACGCATCAGTACGCCGTCAAAATTCTGACGAAACAGAATACCATTAACCAGATGAAAGGAGGCAGACTTTAATCTCAACGCTCTTCTTTTGGAGGGTTCTATGTGATGGGGGGCTGACCCATTTTCGAGACAGAACCTAATATCGTCGTACCAAGGACTTACTAAATTTTGTGCGCAACAAATTAGACTTTGATCGCATTGTCTTGGGTTTGACGTATCGCTTTCTTCTTGTTGTCCTGCTGTGGAATCAACAACTAGCTTGCATAACCCTTGGCCTCTCACTATCTACACTGGGGTGATTTCCAATTCATAATCTTGCAAGGAGGTGACCCAGTTGGCTCTCTTTTCTCCTAGTTCCTTCTGCACTAGCAGGTTCCTCACGGTTGGGTAAGGGACAATGACTTTTGTCCCTGACTCCAAAAGATAGGACCAGAAGTGATTGACTTCTTTGAACACAGTGTAAGCTTGCCGATCAACCGCTGGGTAATTAAGTTCCGCGCCTTTGAAAGAGGAGCTCATAAAGGCGATGGGTACTTCATTGTTCTGGGCATTCTTTTGGGTTAGAACGGCGGCATAGGAACGGTCAGAAGCAAAAGTGTAGAGTGTAAAGTCTTTTGAAAAATCTGGGCTCATGAGAGATGGAGCGTCGATTATAGCCTTCTTTATCGCATTAAAAGCTTGGTTTTCTAGGGGTCCTCAGTGATATTGGGTGTCTTTCTTAATCAGATTCTGTAAAGGCCTGACCATTTCGGAGAAACTGGGGACAAATCTTCTCACGGAATTAATCTGGACTAAGAAAGACTGCATGGATTTTTTGGATGTAGGTGGGGGAAGTTTTGTGATGACTTGAGTCCTTTCGGGGTCAATAATCATTCCTTCGCTAGACACAATGAATCCTAGGAGTTTACCCTATTCTACTGCAAAGATGGACTTTTTGGGGTTCAAGGAGATACCATATTTACGACATCGCAGGAGGACGACTCGTAAGTGAGCTAGATGATCATTTTTGTTTTTAGAAAATACAGTCACATCATCTAAGTAAACTATGAAAGACTGATTGATTAAGCCTCATAAATAAATATCCATTGCTCTCTAAAAAGTGGCACTAGCATTAATCAATCCAAAGGGCATTTTGCGATAAGCATAAGTGCCCCACGGAGTACAGAAGGTAGTTTTGAGTTGGTCTGGTGGAGACATCAGGACTTGGTTGTATCCAGAGAAACCATCCAATAAGGACAGCCTCTCGGAACCAGATACCTGTTGAAGGATCTGTTCCATGGGCGGGACAGGATAGTTGTCTTTATCAGACGCTCTATTGAGGTTTCGGAAATCGACATAGAGTCGAATTTCCCCATTTTTCTTCCGGACTAGGATGAGGTTGGAAACCCATTGAGTGTGTCTAACAGGAAAAAATATTTTAGCATTAAGGATCTTATTCAATTCTTTTTGAACGGTCGGTTCCAGTTTGGGGTGCATCTTCCTCAGTTTTTGTTGAAAGGGTAAGGTTTGGGGCTTCATCGGGATGACATGCTGTATGATGTCGGGGGCGAAAGTTTTGATATCATCATACGTCCATGCAAAGACATCTTTAAATTCTTTAAATAATTTAATGAATGCAGCTTTTTCTTGTCGAGAACATCCCAAGCCTAGATTAATACACTGAGGATTTTCATCAATTCCTAAATTTACTTTTTCATAAGATAATGAGGAACTATTGGTTTTACAATTGACCGTCTTTTTAAATTTATCTTGAAAATCATAAAACTTCTCTAATCTAACTACAGATTTTGGGATCAAGTTTACCATGTCTGATAGAGCTTCAGGAGTTTTTGGATCAGGTATTACCGTGAAATCGTGCAAATTGTCGTCGTGCGTATGCTCGTCTATCACCGCGCCTTGAAAGGTTTCTTCCATGTGCAGAAAGTTGATAATTTGTTGATCATAATCAAATACTCTCCAGTTCGTGATGTTTTCGGGAATGGATGGCCGAAACAGCAGCTCAACGGAGAATGCGTTTGGGGAAAAGCCTTCTGCAGGAAGAAGTTTAGAAGCTACATTAGCTAATAAATCTGCTTCAGAGTTATTCAATCTAGGAATGGAATTTATATTGAAAGCAGAAAATTTACTCATTAAGTTCCATACCTCATACTGGTAGCTTTTGAGATGCGGAGAAAGAAAGTGGATAGAATCTCTTACCTGTCTAACCACTATTTTAGAGTCGTCAAAGACAGTTAAATTTTGAATGTTCATATCCAAAACTTTTCTGAGACCTTGCAGTAAAGCCTCATATTCTGCAGTATTGTTAGTACATTCAAATTCCAACCTACATGCTATCAATGTTTTGTTACCTGCCGGATCGATAATGACGCAACCTACCCCAGCTCCTTCTTTGGACTTTGATCCATTGAAATAAAGAGACCAAATTTGAATTGCATCGGGTTCATGGGACCTTTGCGTGGAAGTTGCGGGCTGCATATATGCTACAATCTCGAACTTTTGTTCTGGATTGGTGATAGGTGAAACCTCGGCCATGAAGTTGCCGAAGAAGGCGTCCATCCCTTGTACTTCAGGTGAATCAGCAGGAGGTGTGTACGGTTCATTTGGATCGTTCAAATCTGTGACCGTGAACTTAAGGTAGCGCTCACAATTCACTTTTATCTTGTTAGGCTTGCCATTCTCTGGAAGCCANTGTTGCGAAATATCCATGTAGCTGCTCCAACCAGTCCCTGCTTAAAAACATGCCATACACTTCTGGAATATCCACAACAATTATATCAATAACTTGTTGAACCTTGGGGTTAGACGATAATCTGATAAGCACATTTTTTAGTTCGCCTATAACTTTGACATTTGTCCGATCAAGTTGTATGATTTTTAAAGAAGATGGTTCAACTTCTGCGTTAATATTCTGGCACACCGACCAAGGCATCACATTGGACGACACCCCTGAGTCTACCATACAATTGTGCACGTTTCTATTAAAGATCTCGAAAGTTAATAGGAAGGGAGATACATTTTTGCGAGTACTAAGAGTAGTAGCTTGTGGCTTTTTACTCGCAGTTTCTAAGGTTACTTTATCTACATTATTTACATTATTTACATGAGGACTTCCTTTATTTTGAGGATCAGGATTTTTTTTATTGGAAGTCTTCTGGGGAGTTTTACTTTGCACAACCTTGTTACCATTAGAATTACCATTCTTGTCGTTTTCTGAAATATTTTGCAACATTTTTTGTAACAAAAACGGAAACTTCAATAACTCATAAATAGAAATTTTAGCCCTCAACTTTTTAAGATCTTCAATAACATCATAATCTAAGTTGGGGTTTACATTACTTTGTTTAGGCTCAACTGATTTAGATTGCTTTGGAGGCAAAGTTGTGGTGTTTTCGGCAGAAGGTTTGCTTGTAGTCTTACTCTTGGTATTATAAGGATGAACTGTCTCGAAGTTGGCTTGAAAGATGCTATCCGAGAAATTTCCAAAAATGTTTGGAGAAGACTCTTCTTCTTGAGCTGTCTCCTGTTCAACTACCTCCTCAGGAATATCAGGAGGCATCAAGTTATATTGGGCTTCTAGAATTGTTTGAAGGGCACATTGCAAACTTTATAGGTTAAGGCCTTAAGTGGTTGGATTAGGTCGGTTGGTAGGAAAAGGATTTCGGAAAGGAGGTTTGTAGGGCCCTTTACTCGAGGAAGCTTCTTCGGTCGACCTTTTTAAGTCTATAACTTGATTTGACAGTTTTTGAACAACTTTGGTTAGGTTTTCCAAATCAGAGCTTTCAGGTTGTGATTTATTTTGAGTGGGTTTGGGGAGTATTTCAATCTTCTTTTTGGAAGTAGGAACAGTCTCAGTTTCGTTGCTAGAAGAATCTTTAAGACTAAGTATGTCTTTTTCAATCTGTGTGGCCTCCTCGAAGGCTTCTAACAACGTAGCTTTCTTAGATCGTTTAACCCAAATAGCTATACTTTGATGCAAAGCTTTAGTGTAGTAAGCTATTATAAGACTCTCGACAGGCATAGAATCTGTAGGGATTCGGTTTTTAAGTGTTAAGAATCTTTGATTAAAGTCTTTAACTTTTTCTTTTGGGCTCATTTTTAAGCTAGAAATATCCATGACTAGGACTTTCGGAGGCTTACCGTCTCCAAACTTTTCCAAAAAGCATGACTCAAATTTCTCCCAAGACACGATGGTATGGGGTTGTTGAGCAAAGTACCATGTGGATGCATTGCCCTCAAAAGTATACGGGAACAACCTACAGACAATGTCCTCATGTTCGACATTGCGGAGTCTTATGGCTAACATAAACTTTTTAATGTGATCTTCAGCGATCTGTTTTGAGTCTGGGTCAAACTTGGGAAGCCATTTCTCTGGGTGTTTAGGTAGAGAATGTTGAGCTCTAGGTACAGCTACGACATCCTGATCAAGCCAGGGTCTAGCAGGGTTGTTCTGATTTTCCATTGGAGTAGTGAGTGTGGAAGGCTGAGAAGGGGAATCGCCTTCGTCGGAGGAATCTCCTCCAGAAGAGGAAGGAGATGATGGAGGTGGTGAAGGAGGTATCCCAGATCCTCCTGCAGTAGGATTTAAGATCGGATATGAAGGATTCACAGTAGGGTTAGTGTCACCTAATTGTTCTCTGATATTAGAGAAATCCAAAGGTTGACCCCACGGATGATTTGGTCACCTCAAACTTGCTAAGGCACTATGTGTTTTTATGAGAGATTGACGGGAAATCTCTTGTATGTCACCACCTATAGGATTAGGGGTTACTGGCTCAACTGTGATCTGTGGATCGTCGGTTGAAGTAGTTGCTGTTTGAGGGGGGATATTATCGTTTGAACGACTTCTAGTCACTATAGGTGAGTGATTAGGTGGTGGAGGAGTCTTGCGACCACCTCATGCCATTAATTTAGTTCAGGCCCTCCTTCTAGCGCCATTTGTTGACGGGCGAAATTGACCGTCCGTCA
>SNQJ01S0038987.1:0-14038 GCA_010110895.2 Picea sitchensis | reverse complement strand
CCGTCAACTGAGAGAGTGGAACCGGTCCGGGGTTGTCTAATAACCCAAGCCGTTTGGGATGAACCACCCTGACAGGTTTAGCGGCTCCGTTAGCCGATCTAAGGTCCTAAGAAAACAAAATAAAACTAATCTAAACTAACTAATCTAACTAAAACTAAATAAAACAAACTAATAAACTAAAACTAAAACTAACTAACTATTAAAACAAACTAACTAATCTAACTATTCTATATATACAATCTACTATCTAATACTCTAACTAATTAACTATCTAACTACTAACTGAAATATAATTTAGTCACAAATTGTACAATATCTACTATTTACAGATTTAAATGAAACCTGAGAAAACTCATAAATATTTTGCCCTAAGACAGAGAAAGATGTTTTTGTTGATTTTATAATTTTATGAACAAAAAATAAACAGAAAACTAACTAAACTAAACTACTAATAAACTAATTCTAATCACTAACCTAAACTAAAACATATATCTAATTAAACTACTAAATGGCAAACTGACCTGGAAACGCTCCAAATTTGTCCTGTGTACGATGACTATTTTAGCAGATCGGAGGGAGGAAACCTACACTGAATAATCCAGAAACATCTTGTAAACGATAGCTGCGATGCTCTTCAAGTTTGTTTATAGGACAAACAAGACATAAAAATCACAACAATCATATAATTTATAAATCTCTACAATTAGATAAACCTGTGTGCAAAGATCTATACATAAATAATTCAATTGATGAAGAAGAGAAATCTGTCATTCATAAACTGAACCAAGAAATTGTTGTGTTTATAAATTAGTGAAAGAAATCAGACATGGATCATATTAATTAATTCATATCATTTTGCAAAAGACTAAAATAGCTAAAGTAGTCATTAATCAGATGCAAATTGATAAACATAAACATGAAACAAAAGATTGATATTATGAAAAGCTAAAGATGTAGCAGAACATCAACTTCTGTCTCAGTTTGTATTAAAAATCCATAATCCTGGTTCTCCCACAAGCAAGGATGCTGATTATTACAAAAATAATAAGTATTTATAAGTTTTCCACAGGGTAAAACCTCCCTGTGGAAGTTATCAAACTGTTTACATAAAATATGGGGTATCTCCCAAGTTCAACTAAACTAAGAAACTAAACTAAAAGTAAAACATCCAAATATCCTCTAAACTGTCCATCAAATCAACAAGTTAGAAGGATCTTTTATTAACAAAATGAGAAAAATCTAATTCTATAGACTAGCTACAGAATCCTCTGATTCTGTAGCTAGTCTAAAAAAGATACAGAATCAGAATTAAAATTAATTGAAAATATTTTTAATAAAATCAAAATTAATTAACATCCAAAAGCCATTTGAAAACGAATCATTTAATTTGAAAATGTTATATCATTCGAAATCAAATAGAATCAAAATCCAATAACCGAATAGAGAGATAGGCACACTCTGTTTTGTTTGTTACCAAGAGTCGGGTATACAGAGTTAAAATCAAACAGTAGTAAGATTGTTTCAAATCCAATTGAAACCGATAATCAAACAAATCGTATGTGATTGTTAAACAAGAGATACGATTGAATCCAACAAAATTATTTTCCAATCGTTATAGATGCAACGATATAGAAAAAGGATTCATATCATAAGCGAATTAAACCAACTGGTGTGTAACTGTCTATAAACGAAATCGTGATGAAATCACTCAGCTGGCAACAGAGTTCACAAGAATTATATGATTGTTTGTTTTTAGTAAACTGGGTAGACAAGATCGATTTCCTTTGACCAAAATTATTTGTTTAAAACGCATTATTACCGGATTCGATAGAGACAACGAATATTGACCAATTCGTTTGCAAGTTAAAAAACAAACAGAGCAGCATTTCACGATGTGAATCTAACTCATGAGAGAAATCGAATCAACCGAATTTGATTTAAGCGAATCAAACAGCAAGGAGTCTTAACATAATCATCGTGAATCGAAACTGTCCCACGATTCAGGCATGAATATTACTTGCATCAGCTTACATGAGCATATTGTTTTTATAAAAGACAGAGTCGTTTTTTTTTTCCCAAATTAAAACCGGACAGAGAAATATTCACGATTTTTGAAAATCATGTGACAGAGCATACCGTAACCAACAAACTCGTTGAAATAGTTTACCAATCAGAGCATCTGAACCATAACGAAATCGAATCCAACATGATCATATTCATGAAAACTTACTATTCAGAGTAGATACCAAACCAACTCAATTGAAAGCACAATGTCCATTTTGTTAACTCAAACAGACACAGTATCAAATCAAACCAAACGAAAATCAACCAAATCAAAATGAGAATCTATCGGTGTCTAAACTGGGGATGATCAAATCATATATCAAATCAAAATTTCTTTTTAATGAAACCAAAACCATATATAGGATGCACACATTATAACAGAGCTATTCAAAATGTAAACTGAGCTACTCGAAAACAAAATTCAAATCGTTATATGAACTTGTTCACTCACACAACTAAAACGATATTGAAATCCATACCTGTATAGCTACGAGACGGCTCGATCATGCCAACTTGGAGTTGACGACTGCTGTGGCTGATTCAACGTTTTTGAAAAGGATGGAGCATGTTGTCTTTTGCTTCATATCGGTCGCTTGGGGCTGGTCTCTTTGACTGGTCAATACTACAATTCGATCTTCCAGTGATTGGATTTTCGATTGTAGTATTGGAACGTCGATGTAATATCATTCCAACCATAAGCCACATTGGTCACAGGGCAACTATGTGGGTTTCGAAAGCACAAGTGAGGGTTTGGAGACATGACTGAGTGTTTCGATAGGCAATTTAATACTAGGATAGTTGGGGTCGTTCCTTAGGCAGGGAGGAAGATTTGTGATGAAATCGTAAGGGGGTTCGGGGCACAAACCCTGCGAGTAAGGATACTCGCTAGCTAAAAAACGTTCCACATCCGAGTCTGAATCTTCATTGAGAATGATAGGTTTTGACTCAGCAGAGGGTTTCGGTTTATTCCTGGCCATCCTCGAGATGAGCCGTGCGTTCTTTTTGCCCTTAGCATTAGTAGTAGGGTTTGTCTTAGCTTTCTTGCTCATAGGTTTCTTTATAGACTCGGCCTTCTCGACTGCTATGTCTGGTAACTCAACATTAGGGTTGATCGAGGGCTTAGGGGATGGCAACAAGTCATGAAAGGGCACAAGCGGTTGAACAATGGTTTTGTTTACCATAGGTTTGTCGACCTGTATAGGGTCCGTTTCCTCAAAACCATTACCAGTGATGAACTCTCTCCAACTATCACCATGAAAACTCAAATGATAAACGATGATAAGCTTAATTATCCCATGGTGGAACAGGCTGCTGTCGGCCTTCTGCCTCTTAAATCTTTTTGACATCTTAAATAGGCTGCGATGAAAGTAGAAGGGCATATTCAACGAATATCCCATGAAATTCATAAGAAAACGTAGGTGGTAGAGGAACACAAGCCCGTATCGACCTTCACAGGTCACGAACTGCTTAACTACCATTAAAGTATCGTGCCAATGGGGTTTAAGTGCAGAGATAGGCATACCTCTATCACAAGAGGTAACCTTGCGTGAAACGAACAATAGCGTCCACGGGACCTCCTCGACCTTCGAATTCTTGAACCAACGTTGACCCGAGAGGGGTAACCCTGTCGCAGCACTGATAAACTTCTCGTCAATTTTCAATTGAACATCTCAGACCTTGGCTCTACAGCCATCGAAAGTTGAAGCGAACTGTTGTGCCACAGCTAAGTTAAAACCCTCAAATTTCTGTATGAAGGCGAGCCATGAGTTTTCCTCCAAATATATGTGGGCATTATCAAACATTAGCAATGCTTGGTGACCGTTTGGCTCGATCTGAACGACTGGTGCCATGGAGCCGAGCGCATGATAAGCCGAGGGTTTGGGTTGAAACACACATAGGAGAAGAGCTACCCGAGCTAACAGAAGTGAGCGAGGAATATGGGATAGGCATAAATGCCATCGTGCGAGGGTGGTGGAGTTTATCCCTGCCATGCACGATAGTTATGGTGAGAGGTACGACCGCCGACTTACACAGCTGTTCAAACCATCATAGCATAGCTCAATAATCATATCGTTTGGCCAACCAATGAATCAAATGGTAAGTGTTATGCCAACGCGCCAAATCAACGTTAGACTATAGTTTTTAAACCATCAACATTCAATGTGAAACCATTACCAAATGTTAGCCATGCGCCAATGTATAAACGTTTAACCAATGTGCCGATTGTTTTCCATATAATCAAAGTACCAATAGTTTTGAAAACAAGAACATAGGTATCATATTAAAAGATATATATAATAGATTTAAATCATAACACCCATGTATCTTATGAAACCAAAGGTCAAGTCAGTCAAATGAATGCAAATCCAAGTGCTAATGTATTACAAACTCGATGAAACCAAGTCACACAATCAATCGAAGCATGAATAATGAGTACAGATCGAAAGTCTTACCAGTTAGATAATGATAAATGTAATGTAAGCGCAACAAGCATATTGACAAGGACAACGACAATTCAAATAATGACTTCAATGAGACTTCGAAAGATGGAGTTTTCATGCTTATAGTCGTGAAAACGAAACGAAGGCAGATGTGCAAATGTCGCAAGAAATAAAAGTGTCGTCGATTTAAAAATTGCGACGATAAAATGATGTTTGTAAAACATTGGTGTAGGAAGCTTATAGGACAGTGGAAAAAATGTGAATTGGCTGCCAACAAACGCCTAGAAGGACCAGTCAATGACACACTCATCCAGGAGTTCACTGAGCAAGAGGTAGTAGCACTATAGCAAGTCGAAGAAACTCGAGCCAAGCTCGAGGCATTCGAGGAAGAATTTCTCAAACCAGAGTGACTCGGGACGAGTCACGAGTGAGTGTTGGGGGCATGTTGGCCCTTGACCAAGTTTTTGGGACACTTGGTCATATTTGACCATTTTTGGGACTTTGACAGCCTGTCGAAGATGGAGCGCCAGACGAAGCGGAGATTGAAAAATCTTGACCCACTTTTGGGTCCCTTTTTGGGTTTTAGGGAATATGTAATGGGAAATGGATGTCGGCCCATGGGTTTACCCACAGTTAGGCCCATTTTGTATGTATAAATAGAAGGATAGGCAATGTAAGAAAGGATAAAAATAGTACGTCTATGTGATGTATGCTAAGTGCAAGTAAGATCTGTAAGAGCTAAGTTCCTATATGAGACTTGCAGAAGCTGAGTGCAAGTTACTGTAAGAAGTTGTAGAAGGATTTTTGCTATAATGAAAGGAAGAAGGATCTAGCGAGCTGCACAGATATTTTGTCCTATGCGCAGTAGGGTTTGGTGGCTCTGTGCTTGTAACTGCTTGGCCAACGATAATAAAGAAGAAGGGTTGGTGGACATAGCCCCAGGGTGGGGGTGAACCACGTAAATCTGTGTGTTATGCTTTGTGCCTTGACTTGATGTGCTTATCTCTGCTTTTTCTAAGTGCTTTGATATACTTAGATAGATCTATTTATGCTTTGTTCTTATTAGATGTGTATGAATAGTAGATCTGATATGTATGAAGATGCTTAGTGTTGATCTACTGGATCTGATCTGTTTTACTGTTGCTAAGTACTAAGATGCCTTAGATCTAAGTGAATGTTGCGATGCTCTATGCTATCTACGAAGTATAATAAGGGTTGAATATTGATAAATGATCGATGTTAAGTGCTCTGTAAGCGATATAATCATAGATTCATGTCCCAGCTAAGGTTGTAGACACTTGAGTCCTGCAACCACCCCTGCCTCTACCTCGAGTGAGACTTCATGTGCTTCGCAGGTGTTGTCGAATGGGCCGATAGTTAGGGTTTTTTGGTGTTCTCTTGTAGCGTTGAACCCTGGGTTTTCCCCTGTGCCAACAATGCCATATCACAAACAGTAGATCATTGGTTTGATAGCACCATTCGAGGGTGCATCATAGATTTTTTTGTCAACATAGTACAGTCATACAACCAAGCTGAGAGATATTTATTTAAGGGACCCAGAGGAAAATTTTTACAATTCCTGAAGTTGAGACTCAAGATGATATTGCATGAGAGGAACATCTTGAAGATACAGTAGATTGGTCGGATCTAGGAAAGATAATGTTCAATAATTTGGGCAGCGAGAGCAACACAGAAGCGGAACATACGGGCAGTGGGAGAGTGTTCAGAGAAGTTCACCTTGTGAACCTATTCAAGAAGAACTACGGGGAGGATGGTTTCTATAGTGGAGAAGAGGCATATTTGACGGATGAAGATCATTCAGAACCTACCAGGATAGAAGAAGGAAAAGATGAAGAGCTTCGTCGGGAAGAACCTGAAACCTAATAAACTATGCAGACCATTGAAGTAAGTACTATTATCCCTCCTGTTGATTCAGTAGTATTAAGCAACCATAGTAATCCCAGTCACCAGAGTGTCCAGAGCACTGTCAATACTAGTCCACCACACATTCAGTCAAGAACCCTAGGAATATCTATGGCAGATGAGATGAGGCTTCCTATTTTTAGGGGAGATGGATCTAAAGATCTTGATCAACACTGGTTCCTATGTGAAGCCGTATGGAATATTAAAAATGTCACCGATGAAGCTGTCAAAAGAACACAGTTCAGTACCACTCTAAGGGACCGCGCACTAAGTTGGTACATTAAGCTTTTTCAGGGACTTGCATAGCCTAAGCCACTGAATCAGATTAAGAGTGCACTGATTTCAGAATTCAAGAAACCCAAGTCAGAGTCACAATGTATTACAGATATGAAAGAGATCAAGCAGAAGGTGGTTGAACCTATTTGGGAGTTCGATCAGAGATTCAGAACCTTAACAGGTTAGTTGACTTTTCAAATCCCAGATAAAAAGAACAAAGAATGGTTCATTGTTGTGCTCTTGCCACACATCAGAGTCCCTCTGATGCAAAAGAAGATTGCTTCGCAGTCGTAGGTGCTGGAGATCGCCACGAAGCTCAAATAAGCCCCTATGGGAGAATCCATCTCAGGTATGAGCCAGATCTTGAGTCAGCTAACCAGTTTGTCTCTGCAGGTTGAAGACATGAAGAGAGATAAGAGAAAATATAAAAGAGAAGACATATGGTGTGTCAGATGAAAATCAGAAGGCCATGACAAGGAACATTGTCCCCTATTCAATGAATAATTTGGTTTATGGAGCTCCAAGACATTTGAAGCAAGTCACCTTACCTTGGTGCGAGGTATGCAGAAACAGATATTGCCCTGGTGAGTGATAATACATGCAAAAGTATGTTCAGACACCCACAAATTTGTATTGCACATTCTGCAATTCCATGGGACACAATGATAGGGATTGCAGGGTTTACGATCTCATGCATGAAAGGTCGAGAGACGTATATAAGATTCAAGGCGAAGTACCGCAAGAAGGAAACACTACGCAGTATAACTCTCCTGGAAGAGGAAACTTCAATCATCGCGGTGGATTGAAAGGAAGAGGATGAGGAGGAGGAATGGGTCGAGGCTGTGCACAGATCATCTGTTATAACTGTGCACAACCAAAACACCTTTCAAGGGAACGTCATAACCCTTGTACCACTTGCAGCTACTGCATATCGTTTGAACATGTTATAGAAGATTGTATTATGTTGTTAGCTAAGCTTCAGGAGAGATGAGAACCTCAGCAGAACTCGCAAGTGCAACTGATATATGTTGAACCTCATGGAGAAGACCCTAGAGTCTCTGTTATAACCAAAGGAGGCATTGTTACAGTAGAAGACAGACTGACCCAAGGGAAGATTACAGAAGACTCAGGAATCAGGAAGGCTACAGAGTAGACACAAATGTTTGATGAAAATAAAGAAAGACAAACATTTGAGGAAGCAAGAAATGAATTCGGAGGACCCCAGGGTTCTTCATCAAATACAAGACCAGAAGTGAGAGAATATGGAATGCCTCTGGCATTTGATCAGTCCGCTTCACCAAAAGAATGAAAAGAGGTAAGTAAGCTCATGGAATTTTTGTATACTTGTATTAAGTTGGTTCAAGATGAAAGCACTGTACAAGAGTTACAAAATTTAATCAGACAATATGAGCTAGGAAGGATAGACCCCTTACTAAATAGGGCGGTACACCAAATCGGTAAGAAGAGAAGGACAAACAAGGAATTACATTTGAATGCTCAAATAGGAGAGTATGAGATAGACTATGTAGTCCTCGACTTAGGGTCGGAGATCAATGTCATGACGAAGCAAACCTGGGCACTGATGGGAAAACCAAAGTTGATCTATTCCCCTTTCAGGCTTAGGATGGCTAATCAGCAAGCTGTAAGACCTTTTGGCAGGTTAGAACATGTCCCTATGGACATTTATGGAGTAAGAACATTTGCATATTTTTAGGTAATTTAGATAGTTGATGACAACTACCCTTACCCTGCGCTGTTAGGAATTGATTGGGCCTTTAATAATTCCACTATGGTTGATTTAAAGAAGAGGCGTATGAATTTTGAAAAAGATGGCCTTAGGGTCATCTCACCTTTAGATTTAGATGAAGGTCAGTGGTACATAGAACCTATCAGAAGAGAAGACCACGCATATGCACTGGAAAACATATACAAGCTAACAGCCAGACAACACGATTACATTAATCCCATAGTCGATGGAAACTTAAGCTGACGAAGTGATAGCGCATGTTCATAATACTCAGAAGAATCACTGGAGAACTGGCAGAATAAGATGTAAGAAGTATGTACAAGAAGATGTGCTATATTAACTAGACAAGTTCGTTGGATTGGTACAACAGTAAATAACTTACCAACCTTTGATGGTCTGAATCCTTTAGAAACCTTCTTGTCGAACTTTGAAGAGAGTGTACCAATTCAACAGAGATTATTGGCGATGGATGAGGCCTTGAAAACCACACCAGCGAGATGATAGGGGTCACACAAAAGTAACATTACAGATTGGATACAGTGTCGTACCCTGATGAAGTGCGCTTCTCAGCACAAGTAGAAGGCTACGCAGTTCGATACACAGGTCGAAGCTGCCCAAAGGACCATGTGCAAAGCTGTGAGGAAGACTGGAGCAACATTCCTCAAGAACAATGGGTACACAAATTCATGAACATGTTGGACATGACACCTATCAACTGGTACCTTCAAGCAGAGTTGCGCCTCATCACTATAGATTGGCAAGGTATGACTAATAATTTTGTAACCACCTTCTTATTTGAAATTCAATATCCTTCAGTAGATCAATCACTATATATTGTGAGACAGAAAGTATTCGAGGAGGTATCTAGCCTTCCCTTAGAATAGGAAGAGGATGAATGGACTGCGCCTCTCTAGAAACTGCAAGGTTGTTATAACATCAATGCTGATGAAGACGATGATCTGAGGAAGGTGACCATCGCAGAAACAGAAGGCCAGAGAGATGTGGAAGGACCAAGGGTGGAGATACCATTTATTGGACAACCGATTAAGATTAATAAAGTCAATATTGGAACTGAGCAGATACCAAAGTTTGCAAATGTTAGAGATTATTGGGATGTTGCTACCATTGACAAAATTACAGAGTTACTGCATGAATATCAGGACTTGTTTCCAACCAAGTTCACTGATATGAAGAGAATTAAAGGGCGGAACATGGTGAAGAGCCGACCAGTTTAGAGGATGCACAGCTACTGACCATTAGAAAGATCGATGACCACTTCGCAGAGATAGTCCATTTCCTATCAACAGGTATGGCACCTAGTGAGTACACAATTCCTCAGAAGAAACAACTAGTATTGTGCGCTGCAGACTTCTCACTTATAGCTGGACATCTATACAAGATGGGACCTGATGAGATATTGAGAATATGTGTTATGGAGGTAGAGAAACCAATGATCCTTGTCGAAGCTCATGAAGGCATCGTAGGAGGGCATTATGCAAGAAAAGAAACTATGCAGAAGGTTCTAAGAGTTGGCCTTTGGTGGCCTACCTTACACAAAGATGCTAAAGACTATTCTAGAGCCTGCGATGTATGCCAAAGAGTTGGGAAACCATCCAGAAGAGACAAAATGCCATTAGCCTCACAACTGACCCTACAAGCATTTGAGAAATGGGCCATTGACTTTGTTGGACCTATAAATCCACCAGGAAAGCGTACAAGAGCAAGGTACATAATTATAGAAATAGAGTACTTGACTAGATGGGCCGAAGCAAGAGCAGTCAAGGATTGTAGTGCAACTACAGCTGCGCGCTTCATATTTGATGACATCATAACCAGGTTTGAATGCCCAAAGATCCTTATGAGTGATCAAGGCACACACTTCATCAATAAGAAAATTGAAGTCCTGACTGAAGAATTTGCAGTCCACCGTCAGAAGAGCACACCTTACCGTCCACAAGATAATGGGACAGTTGAAGCATTCAATAAAATCTTGGAGATAGCGCTGACAAAGATTTGTAGTGTGAACAGGGATGATTGGGATTTAAGAGTACCAGCAGTATTATGGGCCTATAGAACCACTTACAAGAAGCTGACAATGCAGACACCTTTTAAGTTAGTATATGGTCTTGAAGCTATTGTTCCAATGGAATATTTGGTACCAAGCTTGAGGATTGTTGCCTTTACAGATATGGATGACCCTGGCACTGTTCGAGAGAGGATTGCACAGTTGGTTGAATTGGAGGAAGATAGATTTATTGCAGGATTCCATCAACAAGTACATAAGGAAAGAGAGAAGGCCTACCATGATAGGCACATCAAGAAGAAGGCATTTAAACAAGGTGATCTAGTCATGATATATGACAGTAAGTTCATCAAACATCCTATGAAGTTCAGAACGCATTGGCTAGGGTCGTACAAGATCGCTTATGTTACAGAGGGAGGAGTTGCACAACTGAAAATGTTGAATGGAGAATGGAAGGAAGGATTAGTGAATGGGAGCTGGCTGAAGTTGTACTATGACAACCAGCTACCTCGCAGCTCTCGGTAGAAGAATGAAGAAAAGGGTCTAGGTACCAGGTGCAGTTGAAACTGGGTATCAGACACAGAAAAGACAGTCTGCACAAAGGAGGAAAAGGAGCCATAGAGAAGAAAGAAGAGGTTGCACTGCGCAGTCAGAAGTTGAAGTAAACTAGAAGGATCAGATCTGAAGTGCCTCGGGACAAGTCATAGGTGAGTGTTGGGGGCATGTTGACCCTTGGTTAGGAAATCAAGCGAAGATCAAGAAAGAAAAGGAAAAATGTGAACTTCACGCAAGACGCAGTGACTTTTATTTTGTTGAAGTGAGAAAAAGAGAAGAAAACATGGAGCAAAGTCCAAGAAAGCAAGTCGTTGGATGAGGAGATCAAGAACGACAGATAAGAAAGGAAGAAGGATCATGGACAAGTCAGCAAGTGGAAAAAATCTACCATTGGATGCTTTGAAGCACCGTGCGAGAAGAAAGGAAAGACAGGCTGGTAAAGCCCCGAAAATATGGGTCAAGTTGAACTAGGGTTTTAGACACCTAGGGTTTTGGTATCTAGGGTTTTGACACCTAAGTTTCGACCTAAGGATGTCGGTGAGTAATTGTAAGGTATAAATAAAGGTCATGGGGACCTAGTTTGGGGTTGTTGGTATGATATTGTTGTTGATTTAGTGGTATTGTTGTGTGAGAGATTACTATCGGGTGAGAGAGAGAAGTGCTAAGTGTGAGAGCCTTCTGGTATTGTAATATCTTCAGCTGGGTGTGAAAATCGATCATGCAGTTGGGTGCGCAGGAAGGGGAGAGAAGGAGAGGAGACGAAAGAAGATCTACTAGCTAAGAGTGCAGGAAAGAACTCTATGCTTTACCTTAAATATATTATAGCATAGTTATGTGGATGTTTCCCTAGAGAGAGGGTGAACCACGTATATTTTGTGTTATGTGTGATTGATATTCTGTCTCCGTATACTGTGATTGCATTATTGTTTTAGATCTAATAAGTAGATGTGCAGAGTAGATCTAAGCTGACAAGTGATATATGAATGATGTGTTGTTCATGTGTTATATCCACTTGATATTCCCCTTGGTTGTAGACATCCCTGTCCTGCAACCCCCTCATAACTGCTTCGGGTGAGACTGCATTTGCTTCACAGGTGTTGTCGAAAGGGCCAGTGGTTAGGGCTTGTTGGTGGGTTCTTGGAGCTGAATCCTGGGTCTACCCCTATGCCAACATGTCCCAAGACACAGGAGGAGATATAATACATGTCTAGGGCCTCATATTCATCAACAATTGGAATTTTGATGTATGTGATGGTTTGCACAAGACCAGATATTGCACATGCAGTGGGATTTGTGCGAAGGTATATGAACAATCTAGGTAAAGAACATTGGGAGGCAGTAAAGTGGATTCTCAGGTATTTGAGAGGTACTTTTACTCATGCATTATGTTTTGGAGGTTCAGACATTGTTCTACAGAGATATGTTGATTCATATATGGCAGGTGATAAAGATAGAAGGAGGAGCACCACAGGGTATGTTTATAGTATAGGTGGAACAACAGTAAGTTGGATTTCAAAACTGCAAAAGGTTGTTGCAATTTCAACAACAAAGGCAGAGTATGTTTCTTCTACAAAGGCTAGTAAATAGATGATTTGGTTACAGAGGTTTATGGAGGAATTGGGAAAGAAGTAGGAGAATAACAGGTTGTACTATGATAGTGAGAGTACCATTCATCTTGCAAAGAACTCGGACTTCCATTCGAAGAATAAGCATATACAACTCAGGTACCATTTCATATGATCCGTCTTGGAAGATGGACATTTGAAGTTGGAAAAGATACACACTATCCAGAATCCTGCAGACATGTTAACAAAGGGAGTAACTAGGGAGAAACTGAGTTCCTAATCAGTTTCAGTTGGTCTTCAAGAATGAATATGAAGATGAGAAATTTGTCAGGTCCAAGAAGGATCATAGTCCAACAAATAAAACTATGGTGGAGTTGTTGAGATCAGTCTCCAAGTGGGATATTTTTGGTTGTGGAGCCTGATTATCTTCCTGATTCAGAGGTCTTTATTTTTAGTTGTGTTTATACCCCATGAAGACTTTACACCTCGTAAAAATGTACACTCCTCCATGAGGG
This sequence comes from Picea sitchensis, assembly GCA_010110895.2. NCBI lineage: Eukaryota > Viridiplantae > Streptophyta > Pinopsida > Pinales > Pinaceae > Picea > Picea sitchensis. The sequence continues at coordinate 929 of SNQJ01S0038987.1, read as the reverse complement.
GGGTTAACCCCTCGACAGGGTCTGGGGGCAAGCGTCCCCCCATAGAGGATTCAGGGGCGAAGCCCCTGAAGGAAAAATTGCCTTGTAAATGCATATTGTAATTTAATTGTAAATCTTGACCGTTCATTATAAGTTCACAGATCTGACAATAGAAGTTATGTTAGGTTTTTTTTCCCTAGAAGTAAACCCTCTTTTATGAGGGAAATGTATTGCAGCTATGTATCATGGGGAATATTGTATTATGAGATAGAAGGATGTGAGAGAAAGAAGATGAAGTTGCAATGGGTTTATTGTAGGTTGTATCCCTTCATTTGCTAGATAATAATAAAGGAAGTATTCAACAACACAGGTATTCCTACAGAGGATGAACACCTTCAGTAACCACTCACATAACCATATCAAATATCAACACACCGATGTTTTCACATGGTAAAACCCCTATGAGGAAACATCCATGGCCCCAGCCAACGCGGCCACTTGGAACAATTTATTAATGCAAAGAAAAAGATTACAGAGATATTTTACAAGAGAGTTTCTCATAATTGATCATCAGCAAATGACCCTCCATGCTATTTAAATAGATATCATGGACCAATCGGGTGTTAAGCCAAAGATCAATGGTCATTAAAATCGAGGAGAGTATGAACCATCAGATCACTCTATGTCGGGAACATATAATGACCGTCAGATTTCCTAACTACAAATGCATACTAATGCATACTAAAGAAGCACACTAAGAAGCACACTTTTACCTAATGACACATTAGACCAAGTAGATCTCAACTAACTCCTAAGTGTCTAAATATCCTAACATCCCCCCTTAAGAACAACTTGGGATAGGATTAAAGGATTTACAATAGTGACACAATAGGATAAGGAAGGAGGCATTAGAGCCTATCCCCCCTTAATGACAACTTCATGAACTCCTA
>SNQJ01S0038986.1:23030-52965 GCA_010110895.2 Picea sitchensis | reverse complement strand
TTAAGATCCGACAGACCAATTATGTCTCAGTGGACGTTAATCGTCATCATCATCATATAATTTTTAAATGTAAATGCTTCAATTTAAGCATATCCAACATAGTAACATCATGGGAAGTGATTGTTATTAATTGCAAGCATTGTTCAAGTTAAAATTAATTAGGTGAAATTAAATAGCTTTGACATTTTCTTGCTTATAAATCTAGAAAATCATATGTTTCAGTTAGGTCAATTTTGAAGCGATATGAATACGACTAATATGCCTTAAAATTTTATGCATCAATTTATTTTAAAAAGCTTTTGAAAATTTCAATGTACACTTCTAAGATTCTTAATAGTTATTAACACCTAGATTTATCTAATTCTACTTCAACCTTTAAAGACATAGAGTAATTATTGTCACTTTTTTTTTTTTTTTTTTAATATTTTTNGGCTATACATAAGTAATACATTATTACAAGTTGAAGTAAATCATAACTTTTTTAGGTTTTCACTTTATACTATATATAACTACTATATTAAAACATTTATAAGAAATAGATATAAACAACTTTGATGTTAATTTCATTTATCTTAATATTATATTTTGAGTAAAAAATAAAACCATGTAAGAAGAGAAAAAATTAAAAATTCCTTTACATTAAAATCTATAAACAAAATTGAGCAGTGGGTTTCCAATATATAACCCACAAAGTAATCAATAAAACTTCATGTTTCAATGAAAAATAACCAAATTCCAAAAATAAACATAGTGTAATCAGAGACAATTCATTCCACTAGAATGATTATGCATGCGATTGCCAATGCTCTGTAAATTACATACACAATAGTTTCCATCTAGATGATGTTGGAAACCGTATGCAACTAGATGGAAGTGAATCCATAAATGCATCATGGGAATCTAACTATTACCCATTATATTAGCATGACTTACCTTCAAAATCTTAAATCCATCCATATTTCTACTTTCATTGATATTATCGAGGTGATGTAATAATGAGGCTTTAATATTTATGCATATTGTCCTTTAATAATTAAGAGAGCAGCTTTATATAAATAAATAATTATAGTATTGTATAAATCAATTTGCACTGTAATAATAGATACTGGTCACTTAATGGTGATCACTATCAACTTGTTATCAAAGTTTAACTTTTAATTATTTTTCAAAATGGTTGGCATGCAATTACTTTAAGATTTATGTATTTGTATTAAATTTTATTATAGTGCTCAATAAGTATGTGATGTTTCATTGAATGGTTTTATCATATTTTTATGTATTTATATTAAACTTTATTACAATGCTCAATAGGCATGCATCGTTTCATTGGCGATTAAATGTTTCTAAGCCAACCATGCTTTCATTGGTGATTAAATGGCTCCAAGCCAACCATGCTTTTGATCAATGTGGCATCCCCTTATCCATATCCCAACATCGTCTTTTATCAGCTTGACAGGGATTCAAATTCCATTTTCTACTACAACCCATTATTAGCTTGACAGAGATTCAACTTCCATTTTCTACTACAACCCATTATTAGCTTGACAAGGATTCAACTTCCATTTTCTACTACAACCCATTATTAGCTTGATAGGGATTCAACTTCCATTTTCTACTACAACCCATTATGTTTGCATAACTTACATTCAAAATGTCAAAATTAATTATTTTCCAAAGTGTTTGGCATGTAATTACTCTCTATTTAGGATTTATGTATTTATTTTAATCTTTATTACAATGTTCAATAAGAACGTGTTGTTGCATGGGTGATTAGATGGCTCCAAGCCATCCACACTCTCATCAATGTGGTATCCCCTCTCCATATCCAATAAATGCCTTTTATTATCTTGACAAGGTTCAAGCTCCATTCAATAGAACAAGAACCCATAGTATGTTATAGTCTTGGAGAACAATAAATAATTTGGTTTGTTATAATGGCGGACTTTTCAAGGGTCTCTTCCCTTGACCTCAGATAATACATGGGTATGAGATTTGCATGGGCACAACCTGTATGGAATGGGTTGAGCAGATGGATCAACATCGTTGGGTCAAGCGAGGGCTACAATAACACCAAAAATGAGGAATAATTCAACAAAGAGGGTGGGGAGGGGTCTATAGGGTTTTGTATATGTATATAACTTTGTTTATAGACAAAAACCATTGCAAAAATGTATTTATGCGAGGATGAAGCCAATTGGAAAATATGTATTCATGTTTGTGGGCAACTTGGTTACAGAGGATATAGTTCAATCATGAATCTACCACATGGGTGGACTACGATGATCCCCAAGCTAATTTCAATTTTCAAATAAGTAGAAGATGCCTGCTCTGCTTTGTTGTTTGTAATCATATATGATGCTTTTTGATTAAGAGAAATAAGAAAACATAAGCAAGCAATGCTTCACCCTTATTCAACTGCCCCACTTCTAGCAGTTCTAGCAGCTACTTAAATTCAATAATCAATAAGATCAATTGCATTGGAGGATGGGATTGAATCTGAGGGTGATTATGTGGGTGATGGCTCTAAAATTGATGACAAGAATGTTGGTTCAATGTCAACAACTAAAATTACTGCCTTCATCCTTGCCCTTGCCTTTTCTAGTAGGAATACATGGAAGATGGACGAGGTTCCATGAAATTTGACACAAGAAAGCGGGGTGGAAAAATCTTAAGCTTAAGAAGAGGGAATTATCTGCCACAGGATAAAAGCACCAAGGTCTTAGTCAATTCCCCCCACCAGGAGAAGGTGAATCAATGCCCCCACCCCAAGGAGAAGGTGAAGGAAATGAATAGATGAATCAACTCTAGTGATGATATGAGTATACACATTTGGTCAATATCATCTCCAGGAAACAAATGGGGTGTTGTTGATCTAAAAGACTATCTTACAGAATTTAAGTCAGCCTTACGAGGATAAATCCCCCTGTATTTTTAAAGAGGTGATACTCCTCTATTCTAAATAACATACAAGAACATAAAAATGCCTAAGAGAGGACTAGGCTTATTCTTGAAATAAATATGCACATGCAAAGAATACTTGAGAAAGGACCAGGATTCTTGTAGAAAGCAAATATTTAAACTATGTTACAAGATTATAAACCAAAAGAGTATTCATTTAAATAGGACGACATTTCCATCATAGCATTAATCAAAGTAGAACACAGTATTCAACAAAGGGAAAGAAAGTATGGACCACATATGATAGAAAAATCTAAATGATAACTTCATTAAACCCAATAAATATTATGATAGACACACATATAAATATCATGCTTAAATTAAAAGTCTTGAGAAATCAATAATGTTATGTCCCAAACTAGTTCTTTGGGAACCTTAAAAATAATAGATGTCTTTAAATAAATTGGCAGTAATGTCTTGAATTACAAATAAAAGGGATTGCATTTTTCCTTCAAAGAGGACTGGGATGGGGCTCTTGTGGACCATAAAATGAAAGAGAGACCTGAAAGACAAAAGAGAAACAATCAAGGGTCAGCCTTATGTTTCACAAGTTGTTTGGAATAAAAAAGGCGAAATGACAAATGACTGAAGAAGAAAGAAGGCAAGGAAAAGAACAAGGTTGCTACTTGACTTACTGCGATGGAAATCTTCAAACCCTTTACTTGATTATTGAGACATCCTTTGTAGAAGGTTGTTGTTGTGATGGAGGTGGAATAATTGTTGTAATTGCTTCATGTTGATCTGTCTCGGTGATATTGATTAATGCCTTTCTTAACCACTCTTCTATGTACTCCTGTAATACCCCTAGGTTGAACCCCAATTGTAAATGTACATATGCTCTATAGGCTGGTGAGCCAGGAATTTTGTGGGCCAAAGTGCCTTTGTTTATATATGTTTTGAGGCTAGAGTACCTGTGTTAATTAGGCTAGGAGCCTATGTTTTGAAAGGCCAACGAGCCCAACAAATGTAATATGTAATAGCACTAAATTATATTAATAAAATACATCACTGATGCAGACCAATTCAGAAAAAAGAGTATGTGGGGGCTAGGAATATACAAGGGGGAAAGGGGTCTAAGGGATTGAAAGGAAAAAGGGGCTAAGTCAAGGTGTATTAAGCCAAAGAATAAAATAATATTATTCCTAAGTCCTAAAGTCTTATGTAATGTTTAATCCTATGTTCCTAAGTGAGGGGAATGGATTACAAAGTGGGGGACAAGCTATTTCCTTGAGTTCCAAGTGTAAAAAAGGGCACACACATATATAATGTGGGGAAATTAGTGTATTTTCCATCATTATTTCCCAATCATTCATTTCCATCATTCACTTAATCAGAGGAATCCATCATCTATACCTTGCCTAGAGAGTGTAAGTTGAAGTTGACTATTACCCAATAAATCCTTGGTGGTTTGGGCTAAAGAAGCATGTTGTTAGGATTGTGGAGCATTCTCCTTGGGTGAGAGAATTGCTAGGAATAGTTTTCCCTGAGTGTTGGGCTAGTAGGTGATGAGCTTTTTGAGAAATGTTGTGTTCTAGGTGCCATAAAACTCTAATAATTCCTGGACAACCTATTTTTGAAGCCTTATAAGGTAAGTGGGACAACTGAAGGATTGCTGAACATAGAAGGGGTACACTTCCTAGGGTGGGACAGGTTGTGATTTGGGAACTATTGCTAGAGTTGGCACTTAGGCCTATATTGTTTTATGTTGTGGGTCAGACCCTAGTTTGACTTAGGTAGCCTTTGCCTTGGTGGAGTAATAACCTCAACCTAGGGGTGACTTGTTGTTGAGAGTGTATGAACAACAAATTCAATGGTTGGGAGGAACATTTGAGGTATGCATGCAGTTGGTGATTTACAACAAAAGATAAGTGTTATTTTATATGTGTTTACATATTGATTATTGTGTGCATATTTATGTTAATTATGTTTCCAAAAAATGTACATAATTGTATGAACATAATATATACTGTTAGGATTGCATAATTGTATTCATATGCAGGGCATTTTTGTTAAATAAAAGGTATCAAAGAAAATTTGTGTGGCATGCCCCATCTTGGAGACTAGGGACGTTACAAATCCCTCATAAGAGAAACCACTATTTTGCGCTTGGTTTTTATTTCAAATAGTTCATTTTCCGTTTCCCTTAAATCAATACTCAATTGGTGCAACATGGCCTCAATATCATCATTCTTATTAAAGTATCAAACAAGCCACCTTTCCACCTCAACATCAGAGAATTCAATTGAGTTAGTAAACTCATTCACCCATGTAACTTTTAACACTTCAAGTTGTTCCAATAATTTCTCTTTAGAAATAAGTATGGTATCCATTAACAAATTAGGGCCATCCAATTCCTTTGTACTATCAACAAGTTTTAGAAATAGGTCGCCTCTCTTGAATTTCACAACATCTAACTGAGACAACATTTCTCTTAAACTTTTAATCCTTTTCAACCAACAAGCATTGATGTGCTTCATTCATATACTAGAGGGAAGGTTTTGTTCTCTTCTGTGGGTGTCACTTAGACTTGGAATTTTTTTCGCAAACATTCCCAGAGCCTCCTTGTAAAAACCTTCATCATTCTCTAGATCCTTTTAGATATATTCTCTTAAAAATGCATAATCCTTGTCGAAAAATGGGTTGAACTCTGTGCTAGCTCCCAGATTTTATGGATTGGGTATACTCTTTTTTGAATTCCATCTCCAACGTATTTTCTCACAACCAACAACAGACTAGAGTAACCTTTCAACTTACAATTGCTTTCTGGGATGTCCTCAAGAGTAAGTGTCGGTTGAATTTCATTTAAAGGCTCAACAAACAATGGTTTCAAAATTAGAGTTTTCTCTAATTCCTTTACTTTTTCTTTTAGAAATAAATTTTCTTTCTCAACATAAAAAATGGATTCTTTTAATGCTTCCCTGGTTGCCTCATGAAACTATACAATTTTTTAGGGTGCAACCCCATGGAAATCAATTTGTGATTTCTATTTTTTTAGTAACTTTCTTATTTTTCATGTTAATCTTCTCTATTAACAATTTTTTGGAATTTTTATGGTAGGACGCATGGTGAAGTGTGAAATATTCTTCTTCAAATATCTCTGGTTCTTGGGTAATCAGAGCCTCAACAATTTCCTGAGTTTCCAACAATCATTGTTTTGACCAATCAGGTTCTTCTATCGCTTCATCTGCATGCATAGATCAGGGATTTTTTTTAATTTCAAGTATTTCCAATCCCATTTTCTGAGTCTTTCTCTTTCTTTTAGAAAAGTATGCACACCATGGCATTTTTCCAAATTTTTTTTCGTAATTTCTTTGTCACCACCATAATTTGAATTTCCGGCAGGTGTTTTTCTTATTTCCAGACCACTACTTCTAGGTTTTGTTTTAGAAAGAGTGCTTCTATGTGAAACACTAGGTGAATTGGGGTATTTATTTGTTGCTTGTCTGCCCTTTTTCCTATAAAAATCATTAGTGCTAGCTAACTCTTCAATATCATTCAAGGATTCATTAGCTGAGGTCTCAGAGAGATTTTGATTATCTCCTCCTCCTTCCTTGAACTATTCAGACTTACATAAATAAGAAGAGTATCCCACAAGGGACATGTGTATAGAAAATAGGTCATTAGGGTCAAACATTTGATACATTCCTTCAAACCAAGTTGGTAAAATTGACTTGCAAATTCATCTAGGTGAGAAATATGCTTGACAACAACTTCTACAACTCTCCAGGGAAGTGGAATGAACTGCTTCTTTATTTTTTTCATCAAATAAGTGTGCCCAATACTTGTACTGTCTGCATACTTTGATTGTTTAGAAAATATTGTCATTTATGTCAAAGTGGAAATGATGATGATGATGTGGCATTGATGATGAGGATGTAACAATGGTAATGATGATGTTGCAGTGATAGAGTGAGATTGTTTGAGCAATATTGATGAATCCTTGAACACATGAAACCATGAAGTGGTCAAGCCACAAAGACAAGTGTCAAACCATGAAGAAAAGTCAATATCAAAGCCCATTGAAGAATCCGTAAAGAAAATCCCAAAATCCCCTAAAAGTGATGATGATGTGTCCACTTGAAGAAGCTTTGAAGAGCCTTGAAGGAGACTTGACATAAGTGTATATAAATCCAAAGTGGTCCCCTTATGGTGTAGCTTTTAAGCATGGCCCTCATGGGATGAGATAACATGTCGTTGTTTCCACATGCCCACTTTGAGTTGTACACAAATGGAGCCTTGAGGAAGCCTAAAATATGTCCAAAATAAATATTACAAGGCTATATATGTTTACGATAAAGATTGCAAGAAGGAGATTGTTGAAAGTATTATTTTTGGTCAATTTGTATACGATATATTTGAGGGAATTTTTACCCTACATACCTAACTCAAATGGGAGTACAAGTCACCTGATTGGAAATATTATTCCGATACCTTTCCAATGATATATGCGAGTCTCTCTAACTCTCTAGGAATGACGATATATGAGTCTTTCCATCTGACAACCCAGCCAGAAAATTGAGGTTGGCTCAACTAATTTTTGAGGACAAAATTACTATAAATACAGGTTTGAATTTCGGATTTTTAGTGCAACCAAAAAAGAGATCAAGTATGAGGTATGGTCAAGGTGTTGGTGTGTCTTTCTGGTGTGCAATAGAATTATAAGGGATTATCTTAATGTCTTTCTTATTCTCAAGGTATACTATAAGGTTGTGATGTTGGTATAAGGTTGTGAAGTTGTCGTATGCACTGTCCTGAGATTGTGATGCTGTTGTATGCTCTGCTATGAAGTTGTGATGTTGTTGTGATGTTTTCATGAGGTTGTGATGCTACCATATGCTCTACTATGAAGTTGTGATGTTATCCTGATGTTTCCATGAGGTTGGAATGCTGGCATATGCTTTGCTATGAAGTTGTGATGTTGCCATGATGTTTCCTTGAGTGGATGTTGTTGTGAATGGATGTTACTGTCAATGGATGTTGCATTTAGTGATTATATTATGAGAATGATGCTATGAGGCTTGCTAGGGTTTGAAGGATTGTCTACCGAATGAAGCATGCAAGTGAAGTCATAAGTACTCTATGTATGAATATCTTGGATCGACGTCTCCTGTAGATTGGTGCCTACATCTTATTGAGTTAGTGCTGAGTTGAGGATATTGGTGTCTCCAGTAGGTTGGTGCCTGCATCTTATTGAGTTGGTGCTAAATTGATGATATTGGTGTATATATTAAGTTGGTGCTTACATATTATTGAGTTGGTGCTCAATTGAGGATATTGGTGTTTATAGTAGGTTGGTGCCTACACCTTGTTGAGTTGGTGCTCAACTAAGGAGATTGGTGTCTCCAGTAGGTTGGTGCCTCTCCAGTTGGTGCTGGTAAATATGGGAGTTGGAGCTTCCTTTAGGTTGGTGCCTATAAATCAGGGGGTTGGTGCCTCCTTCCAGTTGGTGCTGGAGAATATTGGAAGTTGGTGCTTTATATGAATGTAATCTACACTTGATATAAGAAAAGCATTTTGTGGTTTTCTCCCATTTGGGTTTCCACGTAAAAATTTATTGTGTTATGTTTATGGTTTTATGTGATGATGAATGACATTGTTAATGGTTAATGTTTACATGGTGTGCTTAAGGTTAAAAATGGTAAAAAGTGCTCAATATTTATTCACCCCCCTTGCAATATTGGTGAATATTCCAACAATTGGTATCAGATCCGGTTCCTTTAGGAACAGTCTAACCACTGGAAGGAAGATCGTGGATATTCAAGAATTTTACTTTGTAGATGGAGATCCATTTTTCAATGGATCAAACTTTGCTCATTGGAGCATAAGATGTTAAGTTTTAATGTTGTTATTAGGTTATTTCCAAATTACACGATCATTCAATGCATTTCTAAAACAATAGCATACGAAGGATCACTAAAAGAATCACAATCACAAGGTACGCAAAATTTTATCCCGGAAAACCCTCACGAGGGAGAAAACCCAACCAAACTTCCTCAATAATAGATTTCCAATACAATGCCAAGACTAAGACCAAAACAACAAGAATAAACCAAGAATGATCATGCACCTCTCTTCTCCTTCCTCCTGCAACTGCAGCTGCCTTCAAGATACACACACTAGATGAGTGAGTGTGTGAGTGAACAAGTGAGGCACCATCCTCACATATAAATACTGGTTGAGGAGGCGCTAGGGCTATGTCTCTTCACTTAGTAGGGTCGAATTCTTCTAGGAGTGGTTAAAACCACTTTATAAACACTAGGGGAATAATTTACAAATACCACCATATAAATATGGTTTGACCAATCCACAAAAGGGGATTTGGTCTTATACAAGACCCGACATGATCAATCCACAAAAGAGGATTTGATCTATAAGATAATAAATCAAATATACTTAGAATATTCTTTAAAGTTACAATATTTCAACACTCCCCCTTAACGAGAAGGGTATTCTACTGACATGACCCAACACAAGATCATCGAGAGAAGGAGAGGGCAGCATCGTCATCAATGTCTAGAATAATGACTGACACATCTATAAATCATCGAAAGTTTTTCTCATCATCAATATCATCATCATTGACAACATGGATTTGGAGTAGCATCATGATGATCATCATCAACATGAAGTTGAAACATCAAAATCAATAGCATGAAGCTAGAACAACATCATCACCAACAACACAAAGCTTGTACAACATCATTAATAAAATAAGGCTGAAATAACATCATCAACATCATGAGGTTGGAGAAACATCATCAAAATATGGAAATAAAATGAGGCAGGTGCAACAAGAACATTTTGTGGTACTCTGACAGATCATCCTTACCTGACCTTCAAGATCTTCCCAGGAATAATAAGATTCCCTAGGATATAAAATCCTAACAAGGTACGACGTGGTACTCTGGCAGACCATCCTTACTGAACCTTCGATATCTTCCCATAAATCAAAATATTCCCTAGGATATAAAATCTTAACAGATCTACCACTACTTACCACAACTGGAATATACATGCATAGGTACTCTGACAGACCATCCTTGTCGGACCTTCAGGATCTTCCTAGGGGTGATCAATCCACTAGGATATAAAATCCTAACGGATCTACCCATTGTTGCTCAGGATACCATAATATCATCAACATTAGTCCCCCTTTCGAGGGAGGTCCTTTCAGACTACACCAAGCTTGTCTTGGAAGTACTCAAACTTCACACGAGACAGAGGCTTGGTCAACACATTTGCAACCTGCTTATTTGTGCCAACATATTGGAGCTTTACAACTCCCCTCTACATCATATCACAAATGTAGTGATACCTGATATCTATGTGCTTCGACTTATCATGGAACACTGGGTTCTCTGCCATCTTTATACAACTTTGGTTATCACATAGAATCATTGTGGATTCCATCTCTAGATCGAACAGACCCATCAACAACTTTCGAAGCCATATGGCTTCACAACTTGTGGAACATGCTGCAATGTACTCCCCTTCTGCCGTGTTGAGAATAATATTGGATTTCTTCCTGCTTTTCCATGAAGTCATGGATGAACCCAAACTGAAACAACATCATGAAGTTCTCTTTCTATCTGAGACACTTCTAGCCCAATCTGAATCAATATAAACACACAGTCTGAAGTCATGATCTCCAGTATACCAGAGACCATAATCCAATGTACCCTTAAGGTATCTCATCACATTCTTTGCACCTACAAGGTGAACACATCTAGGCTCCACTAGATACTGACTCAAGGTGTTCACAACAAAGCATATATCTGGCCTGGTATTCATCAGATACATCAATGAACCGATAATATTTTTGTACAAAGTAACATCAACCGACTCTGATGAAGTATCAACCAAGAGCTTCAAGTTTGTTTCCATGGGTGTGTTCATGGCTTTACATTCCAAAATGTCAAATATATTCAGTGTTTCAACTACATACTTCCCTTGGTTAAGGAAGATCTTCTCTGGGCTCTGGGAAACTTCAAGACCTAAGAAATAATGCATTAGCCCTAGGTCTTTCATCTCAAATTCTGCAACGAGCTTCTTCTTGCAATCTGTGATGATATTTTCTTCTCCAGTTAGGAATAAAGCATCCACATATAGTGGCAATATAACTGGCTCATAATTCATAACCTTGAAGTAAAGGTTAGAATCAGTTGTACTCTCGGTAAAGCCCAAGCTCATCAGGAAACTATCAATTCTGCCATACCAAGCTCTAGGAGCTTGCTTCAACTCGTACAGAGCTTTCTTCAACTTGTAGACATGAGTCTTTCTATCTTCAACTTCAAACCCTCATGGTTGTCTATATACACTTCTTCTTCAATAACACCATTTAAGAAGGCTATTTTCACATCCATTTGGTGTAACTTACACTTCATTTTGGCTACAAGAGCTATGATGGATATGATAGAAGTGTATCTGGCTACATGAGAAAATGTCTCTTCATAATCAATACCTTCCTTTTGAGAAAAACCACGAGCCACAAATCTTTCCTTATGTTTTTCAATACTTCTGTTTGCTGCAGGTTTTATCTTGTATATCCACTTGGAAGATACCACATCTTTGTTCTTTGGTCTGGGAACTAATTTCCATACATCATTCTTTATAATGGACTAGTATTCTTCTATCATGGCNGAGATCACACATCAAGGCCATATAGCTATAGAATGGCTTAGGTTTCTTGATTTGTCTCATCGTTCCTTTTGGGGAACCATACTTCTCTGCATCTTGAATAATTTCCCTTTCCCAAACTAGCTTTCTCTTGTGAGAGATCATCATCTGGGGAGGTTCTTGAGATTCTATCATATCATGATCTTCTGGAATATCATCATCTGGGGTAACTGTAACTTCTTTCGTGGGTTCTGAAACTCTGGGAGCTATAGGTTCTTCTTCATATACTTATTCAAGATATAATTTCCTTGATATTTTGAGTGCTGCATATTCATCAAAGGTTACATCTCTATTGATCTCAATATGATGTTAACCTGATATGTAAATTCTGAAGGCCTTAGAGACCTCATAGTATCCAACAAATATTCCCTTCTTTCCTGAATGATCCAACTTAATTCTCTTTTCTTTCAGAATATGTACAAATACTGGAAAACCAAATATTTTGAGATGGTTTACTTCTGTCTTCTTTCCAATTAACATTTCTTCAGGGGTTTTGAATCCAAGTGCACTATGGGATAATCTATTTTGGACATATACTGTTGCTCTTGTTGCTTCAGCCCATAAGTGCATTGGAAGATCTTGATCGTGAATCATAGTCTTTACTGCTTTCATAATAATTCTATTCTTTCTTTCTACTACACCATTTTGTTGAGGATTATAGGGAGTGGTGAGCTCCCTCTTAATCTCAACATCTCTGCAAAAGCTTTCAAATTCATTTGAAGTGTATTTTCCTTCATTGTCTGTCTCAAGTATCTTGATTTTCCTTTTGGAGAGGTTTTCTACCAAGGCTTTGAATTCCTTGAACTTTCCAAGTACTTCATCTTTTGATTTCAAGAAATAAACCCAAGTCTTATGAGAGTAATCATCAATAAAAGATGCATAGTTCTAAAGGATGGCATTGGACCGCATTGGACCACATACCTTTGAGTGGACAAGTTCTAAGATTCCTTTTGTTTTACTGTCTCTCTTCGGAAAATGATTCTTTATGTTCTTTCCTTGTGCACATCCCTTGCATACACCTTCATGATCAACCTTTAATTTTGGTAAACCTGTAACTACCTTGCTTACATATGGTAAGGATTTGTAGTTGATGTGAGCTAGCCTTCTATGCCAAAGTTCACAAGCAGTTTTATTAGAGTGAGTTAAGGCTACATCTGAGTGACCTTTTAACTTGTGCAAACCACCTTCTTCTGTTCCAATAACAACTGCATCTTCTATTTTAATTTAGGCCACATAATAAATTCACCATCTATGAATGCAACCTCGAAACCTTTCTTATCTAGAGATAAGATAGAAAGTAATTTCCTTTTCAAACCTGATACATAAAGTACATCCTTCATTCTCATCGGAGTTCCTGAATCAATTTTGTAGGTGCATTCTCCCATTCCTTTGATGAGGTACTAATAATCACCTCTAAGTGAAAATTTCTGGAGGAAGTCCTTTTCTGTAAGACTAGAGAGAATGTCTTTATGACCCATCATGTGCTTAGAGGCACCACTATCTATGAGCCAATTATCCTCTCTAGGTGTCACATATCCTGAGAGAGTTGAACACAAGACATAATCTTCAATATCTTATTTAGTCAACTTCTTGGGTGGCTCATCATCTTTAGCTGCATGGGCATGATGTCCTTTGTTATTTCACTTCTTGTATTCTTCCCTTATGGTAGGACAATTTTTAGCAATGTGTCCCATCTTATCACAATGATAACATTGATAAGAGGAGAAATCTTTTCCCTTTCTTTGACCCTTATGATATTTTTGGAATCTCTTTGGAGAGTGAGATTCTTTATGAAAGTGGGTGTCCTTTTGAAAATGAGACTTTTTCTTTCCTCCTTTAGCATGAGAATCTAGGGCTTGATCTTCATCTCTTAATAGGACAACTTCTCGGTTGGCTACTCTTGCTTCTTCTTGAACACATTCTTCCCATAAACTGTCAAATTGGAGTTTCTTTTTTCTTGCACAAATAGTTTGGATGAAGGCATCCCAAGGTCTTGTGAGACCATTAAGAGTTGTCATTATAATTTCATATTCATCTAATTTGTCTCCAATTTCCTCTAACTTTTCCTTGAATTGAGAAACCCTATAGAAATAGCCTTGAACTGTTTCTCCTTTCTGCATCTTTGTATTCTTAAGTTGGGTTCTCAAGTTCATCTTCCGATTGATTTTCTTTCCTTCATACATTCTAGTTAGGGAATCAAACATATATTTTGGAGTATTCTTAGAAGACACTCGAGGGATCAAGTGGTCTTTAATGGAATCTGCAATTATTATTTTATCCTTAATCATATCCTTCTTGTACTTTTCTTTGGCTTCATCTTCTTCGGGTTCCGATACATTTTATTTTGTGAATTTTGCAAGGTCATTCTCTTCAAGAATGAGTCCAATTTTGTACTTCCAGGCACAAAATTTTTACACACCTTCTAACTTGTCAACAAGCTTGGTGCCTGCAGACATCTTGATCTGGAGCTAAGAAAATGACCAAAAAATGAAAGTGCTCAAAAAATGAATCTGAAATTACCAGGAGATGCGCTGGGCTGAGGCGAGTTGGCTGGAGCTGACTGTTTCAGAAAATTCCAATTTTTACACCTTGAAACTTGATCTACATAAATATGGACTAGTACTTCAGGTATTGGTTCTGGTTTCTTGGTTTTCTGGTACCAACCAAAACTAGGGTTTGACTTTCCAGAGAATCTGGCCACTGAAAAGTTCGCTCAAGATGACAAAATATACGCTAGGGCAAGATGCACTTCCCAAGATAGTTTTTGGTAAAAAATTCCTCTTCAATAAAAAAACCCTAATTTCCTTGTATGACAACAATGACATTTTTAGATACCTAGTGAAAGGTGCTCTATTCAGTCAAGCTCTAATACCATGTTAAGTTTTAATGTTGTTATTAGGTTATTTCCAAATTACATGAGAATTCAATGCATTTCTAAAACAACAACATAAGGAGGATCACTAAAAGAAACACAATCACAAGTTACACAACATTTTATGTTGGGAAACCATCATGGGGGAGGAAACCCAACAAAAATTCCTCAATAATAGATTTCCAATACAATGCCAAGACTAAGACCAAAACAAGAAGAATAAATCAAGACTGAGCATGCACCTCTCTTCTCCTTTCTCTTGCAACGACAACTGCCTTCAAGATATGTGCACTAGATGAGTGAGTGTGTGAGTGAAAAAGTGAGGCACCATCTTCACATGTAAATACTAGTTGAGGAGGTGCTAGGGTTATGTCTCTTCACTTAGTAGGGCTGACTTCTTCCAGGAGTGGTTAAAACCACTTTATAAACACTAGGGGATGACTTTACAAATACCACCATATAAACATGGTTTGATCAATCCACAAAAGGGGATTTGATCTATAAGATAATAATTCAAATATACTTAGAATATTCTTCGAATTTACAATATTTCAACATAAGAATGAGAGCATTTTTACAGGCACATGGGTTTGACATTTGGAAATCAATATTAGATGGTTACACCACTCCAAAAGACAGACCAAAGGGTGCAACAACAAAGAAGCTACATAAATACAATGTAATGGAATCGAACATAATTCCAAGTGGCTTATCATAGTCTGAAAAGAAACAAAGTTGGAAAGCATTCATCAACTAAAGATATTTGGGGAAAACTACAAGAAAACTACACAAAGGAAGCAATGCAAGAATGTGTAGAAGATCAAAAGGAAGATACACCAAAGAAAGAAGCAATGCCAAAGAAAATGGATGGCAACCCAAATGAACATGTTGTTGATGAATCCAATGAAGAAAAAGTGAAGGAAGTCGAATCAAGTAAGTATTCTTGTCGTAGTAAATTAAATCCTTCTAATATTATACGTGCCTATGCAAATAAAAGCAGTTTTGACAAAGATGAAAGAAAGATACATGTCTCAAAAGAATAAGAGAATGATGAAGTAGAAGCTGAATTAGACCTTGAAGGGGAACTGATTAGTGCTCTAGATGATTTGAGGAATGCAAGGGAGAAGAAAAAAATGCTAATGGAATAACTACAAAGGTATCAAGAAAATAATACATTGCTAGAAGAAAAGCTAAGTGAGACTGAAAAAATTGTCATTATTGTAAAAGTACAAGTACAAGAAGTGGCTAAGAAAACTAAAGAAACATTGAAGAATCAATTATAAGATAAAGATTCCCAACTAATCACAAACCTACATAATGCTATGATTCAAATAGAAGAGGACACGAAAATTGAAGAAGTCCTAAACAATCAACTAAAAGAGAAGGAATAAATATGTCAAGAAAAATAACTTGAAATTGTTTCTCTAAGAGAAGAAGTGAAAATGACAATTGCCACAAGATTCAAGTTTGATAAGAGTTCATCAGCCTTAGAAGACATCCTCAATCAGCAAATATATCCCAGTCACAAGATAGGTATTGGGTATGACCACAAACAAAAACACATTGAAGAAGAAAATAGTTTCGAACTACCAAGAAAGATCAAAGAAAGACCTAAAGGTCATACAAATGGTTCAAAGGATTCCCATAGCATAGTAAAAGACCATGATCAATCAAGACATAAAAATAAATCATCTTAAATACCTCCATTTCAAAGAAGACCCTTTGCTCCCAAGTGCAAAGTTTCTTTCCTGGTTATTGTTTTTCTTGCAACAATCTTGGATATAAGACTATAGACTGTAGAGCTTATGCAAGAAATACTCAAGTAAGAAAATTAAGTATTTACATGGCTCCCAATAATTTTGAATGTTACAAATTCCACAACTATGGACACATAGCTCAGGACTATAGAAGCATGATGGAGTCTTCCATGAAAGAAAATGCTCATGTCAAATAAAAGAAGGTTTGGAGAAGAAAATAAAAACAAGAAGAACATGTCAATGGAGAATTCTCAAAGGACATACCCACAAGAGTTGCAGAGATGAGTAACAATGATAAATATGCAAGTAAAAAGGAAGGTTTCAGGATTACAAATGATGATCCAACAACAAAGCAACATTATAAATTATTCTAAACTATTTGGCATAGAGACTCCCAGTATTGTGGATGATGTTGAGGGGGATTCTAAGTAGTAGACAATGAATACCAAAGAAATATGGATTGTGTAATGCATGATCATGCATCAATATCCCTAAGACAGTTTGAAGGAATTAATGACAATGTTTTCAAGGACTATTTGTTGCAACTTTTAGAGGCATTGTTAAACATTATAAGAAAGCCATGTTTAAATTGTGGAAGTGAACATTGGAAGAAGTATATTGTAGGCTTTGAAGACTTATGTTGGCACAATTTGCAAGACTATTTGGCATCTTTTCAAAAGTGATCTTGAATAGGGGTACTTGTGTGTGGTTGGGATTATTTTCTTTGGAAGAGAGGAAATAAAGTTGAAGGACAGTTTATGGACAAGTTTTGTAGCTTCATCAAATGACTGTGAAGAGAAAAATTTATAGGAATGTTTTAAAAATAAAAGTGTGGTGTGTATTTGTTGAAAACAAAAGAATATATGCTTATCCAAAACAAAGGTCAAGATAGTTAAGAGAATGTTAAAGGTTCTCCTTACACAGACACTTGGTTAAAGGCATATCTTATGACAGTCAAGGACAAGATCTTAAGGACTATCTTGTACACCTCACTAGGATTATACACCATGAAGATTGCAGATCTGGAAAGGTAAATTTCCTGTAGTAGCCTTAAAAGGTCCAAACTGAATGACAAGTGATGTGTAAAATCAACAACACTAAAGCCACATTAGAAGGAAACTTGGAGAATGAACTGGTAAAGCAACATTAGGAGGAAACTCCTAGTTCTTGCATAGCCAGAGAAAGAAGAGTCAACATAGTCAAAGGGGGAGTATTGTCGAAAAGGAAAGATTCTAATAAAGATAAAATTACAGTCAAAAGAAAGAACCATTTATGATAGAGGGAGAAACAAAATGAGTTAAATGACAATGGATGAAAGCATGAAGACAGGGGGAACAATAGAATAAGAAAGAGAATCATTAAATTACAAAGGAAAATCAATTCTTGATCTTGGATGTCAAAGGGGAGAGAAACAAACTGTTGGTGATATGGGGATTCGCATGAAAAAAAAATGATCCCTTTGCCATTGATGTTAAAGGGAGAGAGAAACAAAGTCATGGATAAAGTAAGCATGAATCACTCTAAAAGGCAGAAGGTGTGACCATTAATGACAAAGGGGGATGTTGTTGAGAAAATGTTGTCATTGATGTCAAAATGGAAATGATAATGATGATGTGGTAGTGATCATGAGGATGTAACAATGATAATGATGATGTGGTAGTAATTGAGTGAGATTATTTGAACAATATTGATGAAGCCTTGAAGACATGAAGTCATGAAGCCATGAAGTAGTCAAGCCATGAAGACAAGTGTCAAGCCATGAAGACTAGTCAATATCAAATCCCATTGAAGAAGCCCTAAAGAAAATCCCAGAAACCCCTAAAAGTGATGATGATGTGTCCACTTGAAGAAGCCATCTTGAAGGAGTATTGACTTAAGTGTATATAACTGATAAAGAAGAGAAAAAGGAAAAGGAAAGATAAACTGATAAAGAATATACAAAGGAGTACAAAAAAGTCTATTGACAGATTTTGGCTTAGGGGATTAACAAAAGAAATGCTTAAGATATTTCCCATTCATAGGCAATGATTGAATCATTCATTTCATACCCTTCGATGAGTATGACTTGTAACCAATGGCCTTCTCAATATGGTATGAACCAATCCATAGATCTTCAAATTTCGTGTGAAAATATGGATTTTCTTTTGCTTTGTTCCATAACAAAACGAGTTAATCTTTTTGAAAATATTTTGAAGTAGCGCTTTTGTCAAAATATATTTTGACCACTTGTTGTCTTTTTTTCATTTCCATTATTGCTTGTTCTCTTTGTTATTCAACTCGTAGAAGTTCATGATATATTTTCTGCATTGATGATTGCTCTTTTGTATCTTCATTGTTTCTAGCCAGGACTAAGGCATTTAGTTCCAAATGTAATGGAAATATTTCTTATCTTCCATATACTAAGGTATATGGGGAATGTCCAGTGCTATCTTTTGGAGTAAGGTGGCTCGTCAAAGTGCATCTATCAATTTTTTTATGGTTTGACCTAATTGTCTTTTTGAGAATCTAAATTAATGTTTTGTTTGTTGATTCATCCAAACCATTTCCTTATGGTTAATATTTAGAGGATTGTCCCATGATGATTCCATATTCCCCACAAAATTTTTTAAACTTTGACCCAATTGATATTGAACCATTGTCCATTATGAACTTTTTTGGAACACCAAATATGGATAGGATATTTTCTTTTAAGAAAAGGATCAATTGTTCTTATTCAATATTTATTAAAGAAACAACTTCTTGCCACTTGGTAAAATACTCGAATTTGGATTTATTGGACCAATCACATCAAGACCCCATTGTGCAAATAGTTGTTCTGCTTTTATAGACTACAAAATCATTGCAATCCTCTTCACTTTCCTTGAAAAATGTTTGGCATGGAGTGGTTTTTCGAATAATTTCATATGCATCTTTGAATATAGTCAACCAATAATAACCAACTCGAATGATTCTGTGAGTTGTTACAACTGGCGAAAAATCTCCACCATAAACCCCACTATGAAATGCTTGGATTATTTCTCTGGACTTTGGGTAATCCAAACACCTTAATAAGATTCCATCAAAATTTCTCTGGAACAAAACTCTTGAGACTAATACATATTGATTAGTTTTCATATTCAAATTTCTCCTTTATTTAGAAGACATTTCAGGAGGAAATTGACCATATTTCAGATAGAAAATGTTGTCCTTATACTATTCTAATGTCACCAAACTTGTTGTTTATATTACAACGCCAAATGTATTGGGATGAGAGATGTTAATAGCTTCAATTCCAATCATGAATCTATGTAATCCCTATCCCCTAACAACTTTCAAAGGTTCAACATTCAAATCATATTCTTGAAGTTTTGCTAACCAATTTTCACATCTACCTTCTCTGAGTTGTTGATTAAGAAACATCTTTATTGGTGAATGTGGTACATAAGCAATGATGTTATATGAAAAGATATAAGTGATAAAATGAGTTATTTATTTAACTAGAGAAAGATATTGGTTTTCGATTATTGAGTAATTTAGTTCATAATCATGCAAGATCTTATTCATAAAGGCAATTGGAAGTTCTTCCGCTTTTTCATTTTTCTGAGTAAGGATGGAGGAAATGGTTTCCTATGAATCAAACGAGTACAATGGAAATTATTTATCAAAGTCAAGGATGAAAAGAACATGGTAAATATCGAGGAATATTACCTTTCGATACCGTCCATTTGGAGTTTGAGTAGTTTGCGCAGTCTCACTACCCCAAACCCAAGGTATTGAGGAATATTCCCTTACCCCTCGAGGGACGGTCTCGATGCACAAAAGATATCCTGACCTATGGTTAGGATCCATTTGGTTCCTAAGGTTTACCTATCCTGCTGGACCCCACTCAACTCATCAACCAATTAAATATCGACACACGTCATCACACCAATGCTCTTAGTCAACATCGACTCACCCTTCTCTTTCGATTTGCTAAGTGGGACCCGCGACAATAAATGATTGAGATTGAGTTTCGTTTATCACCTAGGTCACTGCTACCACAATGCACCTGTCCCTTGATGTCACATGTGGCTCAATATCTACTCGACACGTGGATCTATCACAACTAGCCATGTCACCATAGGGTGCTTAGGCTCTCTCGGCCAGAGAATGACATTTGTCCCTCTCCTATCAATCGACTAAAATACTTAATTGATATTTCTTAAAATACCACTCTTTGGTATTTAATTACTTAAGCCTTGTTAGGGATAATTATTCTCTACAAACCAATTACCTCCGTAAACACATTTTTACTTTTCCTAATAATTCACTTAAGTACCATTATTGTACTGATTAACTTATAAGCTAACTAATTATATTATAACATA
The DNA here is from genome assembly GCA_010110895.2 of Picea sitchensis. Classification (NCBI taxonomy): domain Eukaryota; kingdom Viridiplantae; phylum Streptophyta; class Pinopsida; order Pinales; family Pinaceae; genus Picea; species Picea sitchensis. Next base: position 32,356 of record SNQJ01S0038986.1, on the reverse strand, counting down.
ATCCCTATTATGTTCTAATATAATTAATTAGACTGTAATATACTTAGGATTTTAATCCTTGATTTATGTATTAATACAAGAATATTGCTTATGACTTCACACCATTATCTTCACGTGTATATATATATATATAATAGAATTAAAAGGTATTTAATATTATACATTATTACAAAACCCCTCATGTGCATTATTATAAATTTTATAACCTCATAATAATTCAAGGGATCACATTCAGAGCCCTTCAAAGTCATGCTCCAAGCCATTCAGAGTTGTTACTCCGAACACCCCAAAGTCAACTCCGGAAGTGGTCAACTCCAAAAAAAGTTTGGAAACTCACGCCCATTTATTTGATATTAAATGTTATATCATCTCTCACCATTATTTAATATATATTATTTTAGGTAAACCAAACCTCCTTTATGACCATTATTTAATATATATTATTTTAGGTAAACCAAACCTCCTTTATGTGAAGTATTGCATATTAATAATTTTATAATGTATTTATTATTATAAACTCTTCGAGTGGTGGCTCCTAGATTTTCGGAGTCACGCTCCAAACTATTCATAATTAACTCCGAATTGTTTTTGGATTTTTCATTTAATTAATGAGAGAGAGATATATATATATATATATATATATATATATATATATATATCAACTCAGCCCCGAATTGAGAGATCTTCAGCTTTCTCTTGGCATGCACTCCTTCAAGCCACTTTGACTTCAACGAGGATAGGGCTTAATACTATAATATATATTTAACTTTATGACATATATGCCATCACACTATGAAATCCCCGAAGTTAGGTTGTGTGTGATCGCCTCATTACTTCGATGACCAATCATGAGATAGCAAGTGGAAGTACTATATTATATTTAAACTTCATCACTGTCATGTCATCGCTCTGATGTCTTTGGACCTTGCTCAAATTCTCCTGTCTCAAACCTCCGAATGGTCAACTCCGAAAGCCAATCATGAGCCGACATAAGTTAATGTTTTAATATTGTATTGTTTAGACTTCATTGGCCATCACACTATGAAGCTTGGCTCTCTTCTCTGTGTTAAGACAGAATGAAAATTGTAATAAAAATAAATATGTAATTAGTGACATATTTTTGTGTTGAGAAATTACGAGGATTTACGTAACTTTGGGTATTTAAATGTTGATAAAAAAAATACTTTAATAATGAAATTCCTTCAAGAGCGCCAAATTGTATGAGTAAAGTATAAATTTCATAACTAGGAAATTTTAGTGCAATTAAAAAGTTTTACACAGAAGGAAGAAATTCCCAATCTCCATTACTCGCACACTAGACGAGAATTTCTAGTTTCTAAATATAATGGTTTGCAACCTTGTTATTCAAATATTAGAGTATTTAAATGGTAACTTAAGAATTTACTGGTGATTACCAGACTTTACCATTTGTTCCAAATTTTCCTAGAAATATAGAGTTGCATATTTTCATTTACAAATTTAAGTTATTTATTTGCTTTCCTTGTTTCCCATAATATTTACATGCCTTGGAAGTAAAAATCCTCCCTAGTAAAACCTTGTGTTTATTAAAATTTACTAGTCTCCTAATTACAAGAATTTCTCTACTAATTTATAGGGATTAATCATTATTCCCAATTCTTTCCCTTTGGACATCAATTTTACTATGTAAATCCAACTAAAATGGTTTTTTACCAAATTCAAAGGAAATATTTAATTGTCCACAATATGTCAATTTCTAAATTTCATTTTCATTTCAAATTTAGAAACTTAATTTGCATTTCACATTCCTTTCCTAATGTTTATTTGTAAAAATACTTTACCTCTTCTCTAATGTCTGGCTTGCTCTCTTATTGTCAAACAAGGGTCTAGTCCTCCTTCAAGTTCTAAGTCTGGTATCTTTTCCAGACCATAGAGGGGCCAAAGTCCTATGCCCAACCTTCAAGCTTTTAACAGAAAATTGCACTTTCATAATTCCCAAGTTGATTTGTGATGACTATGGTGGCTTGACTTTACTAATTCCCAAATTAAAATTTGAGGATTAATTCATATAGAATAATACAAGTGATCAACCAAAATTCTGCTCCAAATTTGATTTGGAACCCATTATTAACAACTTTATTTATCTAGATAGAGGTAGGCAGGAAACCAATGACAAAATATGATTTCCAAAACTTTACTTCAAGTTTTCCCAACCAACTAGGAAATCTGAATCACAAATTTCAATATTTAATCAGGAGAATAATTTCTGAAAGCATCTATCACATGAAATGTGTATTACAAAATAAACTCGTCAAGAAAATACCAAACTCAGAAAAACACTTATCTGAAGCTTGGAATTAGTTGGAAACTGTTGAAGGGTGTTCCCTTTTCCACCCAACCATAGGCACAATTGCTCTTGGAGTATTCCCCGACTGGCCACCCCCTAGCTAGATCATGATGCCATGAGAGAGAGGTTCTTCTTTTACTCAACAACAACAAGGGACAAAGATTACTCTCCTTCTCCCATAAGAATATGATAGTCTAGTTTTATATCCACCAAGAAAGGGATATTTCTATGATTGCTCCCTCAATACTCAAATTATTTGCAGCTATGTTTCTCAGCTTGATTAGAAAACACTGCCCAATAGTTCCTGCAACCAAAAAAAATTGTTTTCTTAGTTCTCTTCAGAGCCAGAGAGCCTCACTTACTCTACCTCTTCAAAAATGGCCACCTGACACATTCGTGTGCCTTCTTTTCCCTATGTCCATGATTTTCCTTTCTTTTCTTTCCTTCTGCAACAAGATTTTGTGGGTCCATTTTCCAATTCGTGGGTCAGATCAGGAATTTTCCAGATGGGGTACTCTGCCCATCTCCTCATTGATTCTTGAGGAAGACTTCCCAACTACCAGCTTGATTGGTAATTAAATTATCTGGGACAAAGGACTTTTATGATTTTGACAAATTTAATTCCAACAAAGTATTGGCCTAGTAGGGGTCATCTCAACCATTACTGGTTCCCTTCACCATTCCCTCTCATGCATCATCATATTAATTGGAAACCCCTTCAACAATTATACAACAATTCCCAATTTATTTAACAACACAAATATTCACTTTACCTTTTGTATAAAAGGTTCATCAATTCCAACATCCACACATAACAAGTCTATCCATAGTCTCTTAGAAAAATATAATTATATTTACAAGCTAGGGGAAGCAGGGGTATTACAATCCCCTCCCCCTTAAAGGAACATCGTTCTCGATTTCCTTTGCATCTCAACAACACCAATCATGCCTCTTCCTTCAACTGATTTAGCAACATTTTCCTTTTATTGGATCGGTCCCTTCCCAGACTCTTGGCCTTTATCACATGATTACAACAATTTCAAACAAAAAGCATCACAATTTCATGCAAAACATTTTATTGTTGTTTAAAACTTAAGAGGAAATATTTCTATCAATACAATACTTACCTGTGCAATTTCATGGATCCACAATTAGTTGGTTGTCTTATTAACTTGGCCCATTGTTTCCTTGGCATACCCATGGTGTGCATGATCCCAACCAATAATTTACAAGAATGATCGAAATCTCCTCTTCCTTGCGGTCACTCACCCTCCAGGCCTAGGCTCAGGCATCCCCTTCTCTGCTATACATTCCCTCGGGTGATCCATCTTGCCTTGCTAAGTATTTATCACAAAATAATAGTTTCTAAAACTTCATCGAGTCTTACAGCCGAGGCATCCCTCTGATTTTCTCTGTCGAGGTGTCCCTCTGGCCTGTGTTACCACAAAACAACATATTTTATGGTGATCATGGCTTATCATAGGGTTCTCATGTCACAACAATATCTTTTTTTTTCCTTCTTTTCCAACTTGACATCCATAATATATTCCTCCAAGACAAATATTTCATCTCACATGTATCACATGCATACATTAACTGTGATATGTTATAGTCAATTCCAATTCAAAATTTCTTTCAAATATGTCACCCGCAGATTTCCAAATTTCACATTTATGTTTTCAGATCTGTTCCACATAGAACCAAATTCACAAGTATGAGATCTTCTCATAACAGTTTGGCTCAACATGGATTGGTATTCCTTATGGGATTACAACACTGCCCTATCCAAGAACCTTCTTTCCTGCCATTTCAATACTCACATAACCAAACAATTACTAGTTCTCATGCACATTATACTTTTATTGCACACTTGCAGTGGCTCACAAAAATTTCATAACTGTGCATACTAACATTTAAATCACTTTGATCTATTCAATGATATAAATAAAAATAAAATAGTCTTCCTTACACCTGCATCATTTTAACATCCATATTTTCCAATTGAAACTTAAATATTAAATGACTTTAATCAATGTGCCAATGTTCACGACCACATTCATACCCAATGCACCCTTGCATTAATTTCAGGTTTGCCACACTTTATGACAAACACTTTGCCATGGTGTGTTGGAGCTCAACCGACCTTTTCACCATATAGATTATTCATTCTCGTTCATTATTATAGAAGGCTGATGCTTCCTACTACAAGTTGATCATGTCCTCAAATAAACATGATGTAATATGAAATCAAAGTTTCATATGAATGTATCCCCACATTCTTTCTTTACTAGCACTCAAGGTACCAATATTTATGGCCACCCAATTCCTCTCTTTACCATTCTACAATTCCGGTAGAGTATTGGAAGGTCCTCCTTCCAGAAATGGTAGTCTATTGTCTGCCTTCTCATGCAAACATGCATTTCTTCAGTGCATTCAATTCAAGGTGTTTCTTATGAGAATTTTTTCTCCCAATCAGTCTTGATGGGTTAATGTACCCATGATACTATTGATTCATAATTTTTCTTGCAAGGATTCTTAATCATCCTTGACTGGCATAGATTGCCTCTCTCTATTATTCAGGTTCTTCTTTCCTGAATCTTACCCTACTTGGGTAACAATGGCATACAACATCCACTCAAAATTATTTGCATGTCATTAAGATAATAAAATACTACAGAGGGGATTCTTACCAAATCTCTTTAAATTTCCATGTCACATGAACGTGAAATTTATACCTGTTCTAGTTGCCAGCACCCTCTCTGATACTACCTCATCAATGGTGCTTCATGGGAACTCTCAAAGTACCTTCAACAATCTTTCAACAACAACCTTCTTTCATTTATCCTTTACCAGATGTTGTTTACCATTGGACACTATCTTTTTGTAACAACTCCAATCATTTCCTACACATAACATCCATTACCACTTTCAAAATTATGTCAGTTATCATGTTAACTAAAATGCATGTATTTAAATTAGTAAAACATTTTTAGATATTCCCCAACATATCTATATGCATTGTATCACATTACCCTCAATGTTTTCATGACCGCAAACACAATTAAATCTCTAGCTGTCTTTGCAGTCACACAATGATCAACATTCTCATGCTAAAACAATCACACACAACAACATATCAACTTTTCATCCTAGAAAGACACAATACATGATAAGGAAAATAGTTAAGAGACTCTTCCCTCTTTTCCCACTCCTCCTACACAACCTGGACTTTCAGTTCAAATGTGTTATTTCCAAGGCCTTACTATCGTTACTTGACATGGCTCAACCAAGCCAGTTCATTTAAACATACTTGTTTGTTTATTTTCCTTTTCTTTCACAGTTGTTCCTTTTTGAGGTTAACAACTCTGTTAAGCAACTCAAATTTTTTTGGGCAAGGGAAGTGTTTCTCCTTCTCTTTTATTTTGCTTAAGCAATCTATCCCTCTTGGGATTTTCCTACTCTATTCCTTGAGCAGTTTCATCCAAGTTCATATTGATATTTTTTGGATATGAACAACATACTCACCACAACAAAATTTTGTTCACAAATTAATCATGAATCAGTGCAATTTTTGCACATTTACCGAATTAGATTGGTTAATATTCATTCACATATCTTTTAATCATGTGTGAAATTTTAAAATGTAATCTAGGATTCTTGTAAAAATAGACTTTGTAGTATATTGTCTAATTTTCCAACATACATTAATAGTATGTATCTATTTTCCTAACATGGTTCTCACACAGTTCCTCCACATGGAACTTTTTCAACATGCAACTCTCTTGTTGTTCATCCGTTATTATCTGAATTGAACTCTACTCTTGAGTCAGCCTTAGCTTCATCATTTCATAGCTCTACCCAATATTCCGTAGGGAATATAAACATGCATTCTCCTAATGCATTCCTAATATACATTCAAACATGTATCTTTATGTCATCAACTCAATTTCGAGATGTGCTTTTTATGCATTTAACCAAATGCATCGGCATGTTGTTGCGTATAATATAGGCACACTTACTTTAAGTCATTCTAACTCATGAATTTTCATAATCACTCTCATGTAGTCCTCAAAGGCATAATAATGTTGCTTCCTATCATGACAACATGGCATTCCTGCTCATTTATTCTTTCAACAATTTACTCTAGCTTTTCCTAAGGAAATGGGACACATCCTTCTCAATTTATTATTCTGTCGATATAATCAGACCCTCCAACATAGGGTTAACCATGCATCCATGGCATTGCTCATATATGGAAAATACACATCTTTCCTCACAACCTACCTAATCAAGAAATCATATTATACTTTTAAGAATGTATACATGTATTTGTATATATGTAGGTGCATTACTTGCACCTTTTTACCTCATTCATTCACATTGATATTTTAGTTTTAATATCAGTGTTCTCTAGTGAGAGCTTATAGTAAATCATATGACTAATCTCATGGTCATAATTCATACTGATGTTGCCCTCTCTACATGGCAACAACCAACAAGGGCCACTTTTTCCCTTTCTAATGTAAAACATTCCATAAATTTGAATTCATATGGGTAGTTACTACATTACCCAAGGCATTAATATAACCACTTATAGTCACTTCTTCATGCCTCAATTCATTATTGGTCAACATATCTCTACAAGGGAATATTTTCTTAAAATCCCTCTTATTGCTATCTGAGTTTACCAAGCCATATCCATATGGATACCATCCACCTGTAGATATCAATATAACCTATTGGTCATCTAAAGGTGTTCTGGCACATCCTTAATTAGACCTTGTATCGGTCTCTCATTAATCCTTATAGTCCTATCTTAATAATATAACAGGCCGCAACATTATCAACATTTCATTCTTGTTATGAACTCCTATTGACATTAGGTCATTCTCATCTAAAAGGCCCATCAATAGGCCATACCTTGCAACCCACCATAGGTTATAATATGTCTAATTTGCATGTTCAATCTTTTTCCATCTGCATTCTAGCATATCCTTGTGCACCAAGAATTTCACTTATGCTTGCAGTGCATACATATTCCACTTGCTTATCTCTTGCATAGACACACCCTTAAGTTATTAGGGATATACACTCCCTTGGCATAGACATGAGATCCTGAACTTGCTCATGTCACTTTACTTCTTTCATGAAGATTATTCTTATTCCATAGGGATCCATTTTACTTTGCTAAATGAGATTATCCCAATAACAAATTTCAATTATGAAAGGTCAAGTAAGATAACGTCACATATTTCCATAAGGCCTCTAGACATGGGGAATTATACTCAAAAGGCCTAATCTCTTACTTAAGCAACTATTGTAATTGCTAGAGGCTTCATTAGCCCTCATTTGTAGGCAACCTTGCAACATATTCCGTCCATTCTCCCCCTGGACTCAAGCATCCCAATAACAGGTTTTTGCCATCCACATCCAAGTCTTACTATTATTTCCTATCAGCATAATCCCACACCTATAGGAGTGGTTATAATTCTACCAAAGCAACAATATGATTCTTCTGCTACAATCCAAGATGATTTAATTGTTTTTGAGTAAATTCCCCCCAAAAATTTCAATCTACAATTCTTCTCCTCTAGTAGCTTATGTAGATAATCTCCTTGAGGAAGAAAACACTTTCAATAGGCCCATCTTAGCCTTGATAACATAGTCTCATTAATTTTATTCGACCCATCCAGGCCTAGTGTTGTTTCTTTGTCTGATATATAGGGTAGGTTAGGGTGCCCTCCCCCTTTAAAGTTTTCTAAGAAAGTTTATTCGACTCTTTCTTGAACCCAAGCAGGCCAAGTGTTGTTTCCTACTTTGATACCACTTTGTCACACACCTAACCCCCTAAGTACCTTTTAGGAGATGGGGTATTACATTTTTTCTTCTTCTAAAGATCTCAAATCTTCTCTATCAAAAATCCATCATCATCTACTCGTCAAGAGCTTTCCAATGACAATAATTTTTCTTAGAACTAAGCTATGGAACGAGGGTTATGACCTTCCAAAGTTCTTGGGTTTACATAGGAAACATCTCTCTTACTTCCACATGGAATCCATGTGATGTCTCATTGTCTATACCAATTGACGTGGCAAGACCCTAGTCCTGACGTGGCACTAGCATAGACTTGACACGGTGGAAATTTAGTCCACACATGCCTAGAACCATCATCACTTGGACCTTCTTCCAACACATTCTTCACTTTCCTACAATGAATATGGTATTGAGGAATATTCCCTCTCGATACCATCCATTTAGAGTTTGAACAATTTTCACAATATCACTACATCGAACCCAAGGTATCGAGGAATATTCCCTTTCCCCTCAATGGACAGTCTCGATGCATGCAAGATATCTCGACCTACGGTTAAGATCCATTCAATGCCTAAGGTTTACCTGTCCTACTGGACCCCAATCAACTCATAAAACAATTAAATATTGGCATGCATCATCACATTGATGCTCTTAGTCAACATCAACTCACCCTTCTCTCTCGATTTACTAAGTGGGACCTGCGATAATAAATGATTGAGATTTTGGTTTCGTTTATCACCTAGGTCACTGCTACCACAATGCACATGTCTCTTGACATGACATGTGGCTCAGTATCCGCTCGACACATGGACCCATCATGACTCGCCATGTCACCATAGAGTTCTTAGACTTGCTCATCCAGAGAATGGCATGTGTCCCTCTCCTATAAACCGACTAATATACTTAATTAATATTTCTTAAAATACCACTCTTTGGTATTTAATTACTTAAGTCTCATTAGGGATAATTATTCTCCACGAACTAATTACCCCCGTAAACACACTTTTACTTTTCCTAATAATTCACTTAAGTACCATTATTGTACTTATTAACTTATAAGCTAATTAATTATAATATAACATAATCCCTATTATGTTCTAATATAATTAATTAGACTGTAATATACTTAGGCTTTTAATCCTTGATTTATGTATTAATCCAAGAATCTAGCTTATGACTTCATGCC
>SNQJ01S0038985.1:88278-100393 GCA_010110895.2 Picea sitchensis | reverse complement strand
GTGCTTTTGGAATTGAGCATATACAGTGCGCAGCTACCTTTGAAACAAAATACTTCCCTGGGTTGATAATTTATGTCTCACTTGGTTGTTTAAAATTAATTAAGCAATTATAGTGACCAACACCTGGCTGAGGTAGGCTTACACTACATGAAATTGATGCCCCATTTGGAAAATGGGTCGATGGCGATAATAGGGTGCAACGCAGTAGGGTGGGTGCGTGCCTTCTTGTTAAAGATTTGGCAGGGTGGGAATTTTTTGACAGCCTCGATGCAGTCTTTGAAAATCGAGGGCCAAAAGTAGCTAGCATGTAGGATTTTTTGGGCTGTGGCCACCCCGGAAAGGTGACCTCCATAGGCGCCAAGGTGACAATCGTTCAAAACGTGTTCAACCACTTCATGAATTAGAAATCTCCGAAGGATGGTGTCAATACCACAGTGATATAAGGTGTATCTGATGATGAGATAATGGCGAGAGTGGTGGCGAATGCATCGACACTCTTCATGAGAGATGTTGGGCTGAAAACATTGAGTTTGAAGGTAGAGGAGAATGTCCCCATACCAAGGATCAGAGGTGTTGATGAGGAAGAGAGATTCATCGAGTAGAGAATCTCTAGTTTCGATGTCTTCATCGGCACGAGGGAGGGCACAGATGAGCTCGACAAACACCAGGGATTTTTTGGCTTTGGCCTTCGTAAACTCGAGATCGAATTCTTGAAGAATAACGATCCATTTTGAATATTTTCCCCCAAGTACTTGACGTTTCAAGACGTGGTACATAGGGTTGGAGTCTGCGATTACTGTGGTGGTGCGTAATAAGATGTAGTGGTGGAACCTCTGGACAACAATGACGGCCGCCAGAGATAGTTTCTCTACATGCGAATATCTGAGTTCGGGTCCAGATAAACTCTTGCTCAGATAATAAATCACATGTTCTTCGCCATTGGGGTCTTCTTGAACTAACACCATTGCAACGGTGGAAGTATAAGCAGCCAAGTAAAGGATGTAATCTTTTGTATATTTGGGGGGATGTAACAAAGGTGTGTGGGTCAAAGCATGCTTGAGGGCATCGAATGACCGTTGGGTAGTTTCATCCCAGATGAAAGGGATGTTATTTTGCAGTAACCGCATAAATCCTTTAGTGATCTCAGTATAGTTGCAGATGAAACGATGAAGAAAGTTTGCTTTGCCTTGCAAGCTTTGGAGTTGGGTTAAATTGGTAGGTGGGGGTAAGGCTAGGATGGAATTAATCTTTAAGGGATCCACCTTGATCCCGTCTTTGGAGACAATGAAACCGAGGAGTCGACCAGATTCGACAACGAAAATGCATTTGTGTGGGTTCAGATGAATACGGTAGAACCTACATCGAAGAAAAATCGCCCGTAAGTGATCGATGTGATCGAATCGATTTGGCGAATGGGAGGGTAAATCGTCGAGGTATGGTTCCGCTATATGTTTGATGTCGTGGAAAGCATACGACATGGCTCGCTGGAAAGTGGCACCAACATTTTTAAGGCCAAAAGGTAGCTTTCAGTAGGGGAAATTACCTCAAGGGTAGATGAAGGATGTCTTATGTTGATCAGCAGGTAATATTTCAATCTGGTTATATCCAGAAAAACCATCCATGAAAGAGAAAATTACGCTCTGTGCGCAATTATTGATGATTTGGTCGATGAAGGGCGTAGGGTAGTTTTGCTTGGGACAAGCTTTGTTGAGATATCGATAGTCAATGCAAACACGGATGGTACCTTGTTTCTTGGCAACCGGAACGAGGTTGGAGACCCATTCTGTCAAAGGAATGAGATAAATAAAGACAGATTTTAGAAGTTTTTCAACTTCTGCCTTTATAGCTACGATTTTCTTGGGATGAACCGGGCAAATTTTTTGTCGCACGGGTTTCGCGTCAGGGTAAGTTTTGATTTTTTGCACGATGATTGAAGGGTCAATCCCAGGCATTTCCTCATAGCTCCATGCGAAGACATCGCGAAATTATTTAAACAAAGCGGTGTAAGAGACCACTTCGTCGGGTGTGCAATTAGCACCAAGGTTAATGTTTTCTACGACACCTTCTTTGATCGAAATGTCAATCACGATTGTAGTGGAGATGTTACCCATGTTCCCATCAGAGAGAGTATCTTGTGTGAGGATAGAATATTGAGAGGAATTGGTAACATCGGGAGGGGAGATAGAGTGTATGTCTCTGTGAATTTCTTCCAACGGTGGAAGAAAAGAGGATCGATGATGGTTATCATCCCAAGGTAGATCGTCGATGCTGAGCATTTCCATAATTGATTCGTCAGAAGGGAAAATGTGGGAAATGTAATCGACGACAGATGATAGGGAATCCAACTATGAGGGCATCGAATAGGCATCAGGTGCCAATGAATGTGAATTGTTGGGAGAGGGAGAGGCAGATTGAATAGCTACGTATGCGGCATTGGCTGGGCTAAGTGGCATAGTGTCACTAAGCACATCGAATTCCAAAGGAATAGGTACAATCCAAGGATCAGATGATTCCAAGGATTGATAAGGCATAGTTGAGACCATATTGACGATGACAATATGATGTGCGGTAGGTGGAAGTGGTGTAGGGAACGTACCCATAAGGATAGAATATTTCAATAAGACAACACCAACGCTTTCATACGTAACTGGGTGGTCTCCCAAAAAAGGAATGTTGTTGGTGGCAGGGATGCGAGCGTCGGGTGTACAGAAATCAAGTTGATCAATGGTGACAATTTTGCCTTGATGGGGGAATTGTACACATTGGAACACTGACGAGGCGACGACAGTCATAGTGTAGAGCCAACTTCTTCCAAGTAATAGGTTGTAATCGAGGGGAGCATCGACCACCTCGACGTCAACGGTAACAGTTTTGCTGCCCAACTGAACGACTAAGGATTGTAATAATTCGTGAGGATGAAAACCTCGTCCATCGAAAGCACGTAACATCGTAAGGGATTTGTTAAGGGTAGGTGATTTCAAGCCTTTCTAATAGGCTAGAGACGTGACAAAGGTAGAGGCTCCCTCATCCAAGATAGTTTGGTGGATTTGTTGATTGTGAACAACAACATCGATTTGGAAAGCTAGATGGTGGGAGATTTGCAGTTGATGGTTGTCTAGATTAAACGTGAGGTTGTTTGATGACTCAAGATCAAAAGTGCCGATAGCAGCTAAGAGCGTTCTACATTGGCTGGGACAGTGTTGTAGAACTTCCAAGGTGGACATAGCGCACGGTGCTTGGGCCAAATCCTCTACAATATTGTAATTTTGGGCAGCTCGTGATATAGGATTGAAAGTATATTTTCAGATGGTGATATTAGGAGGGCATAAGATGGAGTCAAAAGAAGTTTTCTTGATCTGGAGTGGCCCAGATGGAGGGCTAACAGATGGAGGATTCGCAAAGGATGGTAACGGGTACGGCGGAGAACCATTAGCGATCTTCAGCTTGTCAGGTTTAACTGGCGTGTCATATGTCGCAGAGCGAGTGGTTATATTAACCCCATTGAACATGTAAATGTGGGCACTTGTCGAGGCCTCATCATGGGGTTGGTTGGAATTGCCCCCCGGCGTGGGGGTTTGGGCAACCAAAGATTGCTGCTATGGAAAAGGCTAAGTAAGCACAGTGGGTTGTGAATTTCCCTTGAAAAGTTTGGCCACTTCATCGCGATGTGGGCAGTATTGAGTGTAGTGATCGTCTCCACAAATGAGACATGGGAATTTCGGTTTTTGTTGTGGTTGTTTTTCGGCAGTAGGGGCTTGCGGTTGGGTTTTGGTTTGTTCGTTGTTATTGTTTTTCTTTGGTTTATTTCTCACTTTATTATTTCCCCCAAGTTGTTTTGAAGGGGTTGATTGGACCGCATTCACCTCAGAGACCTAAGTTTGAGGCGGGGTAGAAGAGGGTGTAGTCGAGCTGGGAGAAGCCATCGAAGCGGGCCACTAAATCGTTCCAGTAGACTGGGTAGTAGATTGGGTTTTGATGGAGCCAATAACTCCATCCACATGGGAACCAGACGATGGTTTGGATGGATCGTTAGTGGGATGGGTAGCGTTCAAGATCAACTCGTACAAAGTACTAGATTGTGAATAGACTAAGTCTAAGTACTGAGCTCGGGCGATGGCTTCTTCCTCGGTGACTACACCACCCATGGAAACATCATGAGCAATCTGGGGTAACAATGATTTAGTGAACCATTCCGCTAACAATTGGTCAAGAATGACCACTTTGATTAGCCTTCGTCATCGTCTCCATTCATGGATATGATCAGAGATATGTATGGAAGTTGTTTGATGAAGGGAGGTTAATAGTTCAATACCCGTCTTGTATCGAATGGGCAGTTGGAAGTGTGTGAGGAAGGACATGGCGAGGGAGTTGAAATCGTGAAAAGATGCACGTGGTAGTTCAATATACCATTTCGCTGCGGAACCCGTAAGTGTTCATTGGAAAAGATGCAAATGAATAGAATCGTCCATGAGGAAGTTGGATGAACACCACAAATGGAAAGTCATCACGTGGTTGTTTGGGACTTCTCCGGACTTTCCGTCGAATTTTCGGATATCAGAAGGAAGTTTAGCTGGAATCGCTGGCCAAATCGGAGAATGATAAATAGGATCATTCATTAACCGAGACAAGTCTGGAAGATCCAGGGAAGCTAGAAAAGGTAGTTGTCGGTTAACCTGTGGGTAATGTTGATGTGGCAGTGGGACACCAGTAGGGCCCATTACCGGGTTATGTGGGTAATTATAACTAGTGGGCCCTCTTGTATGAGGTTGGTTTTGACTAGAGTACATAGGATTTGAGGTGTTTTGAGAAGCATGTGTGAGAAGAGGATAAACATATGAGTTTTGTAGGTTATAGGTTCGGTTTGGCATTTGTCCATAAGGGGGTTGTTGTGAAGTCTGATAATTTTGTCCTGCCGGGAACTGTGGGTTCCCTTGAAAAAGGACGTTCCATGGATTAGGCACGGCAGATACATTTTGTCCGTGTGGTTGATGGTAGACTCCGGATTGAGGTTGCCCCCCAGCATGAGGGTGCCCCCCGAATGGAATTTGTTCTCCGATAGGAGGATTCCCCCCAGCTTGAGGTAGAGTTCCCGAAATTTGAGAACCAGACGTAAAATACTAACCGGTGTCGCCGAGCGGATTAGGACCACCAAGAGCGGTCCCTCCGGGTTGTTGGATAGGTATGGAACTTCCCGGTATAATTTGGGTAGTGGTACCTTGGGCAGTGGTGGCAGTGAAAGCATTCAGTGCCCTGAATCCAAAAGGGAGTGTAGGTCTTGGAGTTACAAGTGTGCCAATCGTTGCTTGATTGACCACCGCATTACTGGCGGGAATAGTCGGAATGTGAGGGACCATTGTAGAATGGGTCGTCTGGAGGGGAAGAGTAGACCTTGGGCCAATGGACGGTATGTTCGAACCAATGGGTGGTGTGGCTGTAAAAGTGGTGGTACTGGTAAAATGGTTTAGGGGTATGGTGTAGGAGATGGGTGCATCAACACCTTCCCCCGTTCCATAAAGATCTCGCACCAAGCGTGGTGGACTTCGAACAATGTCTACAGTCCAAAAAGGGTCATCGGCTAAAGGGTTTTGATGAGACCCAGCCGGAATGTCAGAAGGATTGATGACGAAAAATTCACCAGTGGAATTCAAGTGGAGGATACATCATTCATATCCCTCCAGAATGCGGTAAGCTTCCAGAGATTCTGAAACAATTCAAAAATTCTCTAAAGGAGTGGGAACTTCTTCCTGGGAAGTTGTAGTATTTTGAACCTCGCTCTGTTGAGGAGATTCCTCCGTAGAATGAGGGGGTAAAGGGGTATTTCCTTCCATATTTTCTGGAGGAAGTCCCTGTAGCCTCCGCGAATGGCGTGGAGGTTCGATGTTGGTGAAAAAGAGTCGGCGAAAGAGATCTATGGCCAACTATCGGAAATAAACAGCATACGGTAATAGAAATATAAGAATCACACCCAAGCAAACATGACCTTCTTTTGATGACCGTACTAGTTGGTGATGAAATCCAATGTCGTGTGATCAAGTCCAGAAGGGGTGGGGATAGGGTGGAACAGTTACAATGGTGACCTTCTTAACGGACTTACGCCTTGGTGAAAGCTTCCATGCAGTAATTGTGGATTTACCCTCCAAGGAGCCCGAGTGAGTTTGACCAATGTCTGCTCTAGGTACAGTGAGACTTCCCGTCACCATCACCTTGTGTAAGACCCTAAAGATTACGGCCACTAAGGTTACCAATTCGCAGTTAGCCCCTGGGCGGGAACAATCGATAGTCTGATCCGAACGTACAGGCAGGGTATCGAGCCCGAAATCAGCTAAAAGGCTTCCACACAGTAATTGTTGATTTACCTTGAAGTGAACCCCATAATACAACCTGACCACCACAATCAGTTAAACCACGGAGGGTTAGTCCCCATAGCTCACCCGAATGCGACCTCATGCGTAACCCCTGTGTGAGAGGGGGATCCCAGGCATACTTATACGATGATTGGATTTGACTCTCCCTAACTCAGGATGTTACTGTTTGTTTTGGAAAACTTTGGAGAGTTATGCTCACAGCCTAATCCAAAGTACTAAGCCTATTCTACTATTGGTGGAGGATCCTAGAAAAGAAAAGATTCTAGATAATTTTTAATTAGCGTTGATTTTTATAGTTGTTCTTTACTCAAAAATGGGTGCATGGAAGTGAAATGAATGGAATTATGACTCAGTCCCAAAAATTCATCAGAGGTGATAAGCATTCATTTATTTTCGATGAACATCTATCTAAGGGAGAGAGAGAAAGTTCTTTTCACGAATAAGCACAAATAAAGAATGTCCTCAAACAAATTTTCTCAATCAAATCCTGATGTGATGCTAAAACTTTTGAGATACCTTCTAATATGCACAATCAATCATGAAGATGCTTTTTATTGTTTTTATATGAATAATGATCAATTTAACACAATGCTCGTCTTGCTAATTGTCTTCTTGGATGAATGAAAATCAGAACAACATAAGCAAGAATCATACAAACAATACACCCTCTCGTTGTAATCAAAACAAGAAGCGAAAGAAAAGAAACAATCAAAGAGAAAACAAACTTCACACCCAAAAGAAAAAGTTGAAGAACAATGATCTTGACTAAAATCAATATGAAGAGATCTGTAGGCCTTTGATGACCTTCACCAGGGTTTTTACTCAGTTGAACAGAGAGAAAGACAATGCATGGGTTTCAGACTCCAAACAATAGAAAAACTCAATAACAATAGTGAATAAGTTTACAAAATCCAAATAGTAAGATGTTCGTTCTTCAATCAGAAAGATGTCAAGGCTGGAAGGGAAGAAGCATTGACTCACAAGGTTACCTAGCAGAAGAGACACAGAGGCAAAACCCAGAAAAAACAATTCTGGAAGGTTTATTGGCCAAAGGAGGGTTGGCGCTCTGTTGACAAAGGCAAGGAGAATTATAGCACTCTGTATAAGGCTATGAGGGAGCGTTGGCGCTCTGTTAACACAGGGACAGGGGTGCCAGGGTCAAGAACCCCCAAAAATGTCAAAAATTCCAAAAATTGCAATTCAATCTCGACAATTAGGCTGAGTATGATGGGGTAGGGAGCCAATCAGCTCATGAAACCAATCAAAAGAGGAGTGAACCAGGTCTAAAACAATCAAGGGGTAAAACAAGGTCAATGAGGAGAAATCAAAACAAGAAATTTCGATTTGAGGCTATCTCCCCAGTGGAGTCGCCAGTTTCTGTTGTAGGAAAATCTCCTTGTGGACAGGTAGATTGCCTCTAAGATCTTGACCCTAACTCTAGAAAGAAAATGATTAACATGGACACTAACTTCCTTTCAAATCTATGCAAACTAACACATGAGAAGGAAGGAGAACAAAAGTACCTCTTTAGTGACATTTGTCCCTGCACGCTCCGAGTTGTGCTCCGATCCTTTGCTCCTCACTGAGTTTTGTAGACAAACAAGATACAACCACTTCCTACTCTATTGATATTAGCTTGAAAATAGATCTATCTATCAATGATAAGCTCATGTAACATCAGACACAAACTAGAAAGAAACAGGCCAAGCATGTCATATTAATGAGAATAACGACAGTAGTACTTACAATCGAAGATGCGAATGCGACAGCTTCGTCAAGTCCTCTTCGTCTAACCCTTTCTCAAAAGATCCATAACCTGGATAACAACAGCTTCACTGATCACTCTCCTTTGGCTGATTGTGTGTTTCCTATGAGATCATAGGTTTCATACTAGAAATTCTTCCTCCTTTCCACCATCATAGAGCTTGCTTATATAGGTTAAGAGGAGCTTAACCTCTTGAGTTATCTTTAGAACAAGTTGAGGAACCTCCTCCTTAGATCAGGGATATTCTGATGAAACCAAGAATTTGAATGCAACTACCTTCTAATCTTGAAATATCCTCCCCTTATTCTCCTCAACGGGCCAACTACTGCCTCGGATTAGGCAGCGCTCCTTCAAAAGGGGCATCAGAGCTCTGTAGCACTCCCTAGGAAGCTTGAGGGAAGCGCCAACGCCCTAAAGGTAGATAGTGCTCCTTCAGAGGGGGCAGGGGAGCATTATAACACTCCCTGGAGCCTTATAGGGGATCACCATCGCTCCCTAGACTGATTTAGGGGAGCGCTCACCCTCAGAACCATTGACAAAGATCCCTTTTCAGGTGTCAAGAGTTTCTTGACTTCAGTTAATCAATTCTTCTCTCTCCAAATCAAGTGTATGAGATGTTTTAAGTGCCTCCTTAGTGTCGTCGGCATGGTAGTATGCTCAAACAACATTTGCGACACTTGTGAACAACTTGCGACACTTGCGGAAGTTGTAAGGAAGATGTGACACTTACAACAATTGAGAGGAATATGCGACACTTATCCAGTTGAGTAATTTTGATGTGTAACAACTGCTTCACCTGACTGTGAAGTTCTTTCATCGCCTCAATGAATTCTTCTGCACTAGCACTGCTAGTAGTTGTCTGTTCTGAATCCCTCAATTCAGAAACTCCTATCGGCTCCACGCCATACACAATCTAAAATGGACTTTTTCCTGTGCCTCGATTTACTGAATCGTTGTATGCAAACTCTGCCTGTGGCAATATATTGTCCCATTGGTTGTGGTGCTCTGTCACCAATCTTCTCAGCAAGTCTCCCAGACTTTTGTTGACCACTTCTGTTTGTCCATCCGTATAAGGATGATAAGCTGAACTAAACATCAAACTAGTTCCTAGCTTCTTCCATAAGGTCCTCCAAAAATGTCCCACGAACATTGTATCTATGTATGAAACTATGCTTTTAGGCAACCCATGAAGTCGAATGACCTCTTTGAAAAATAGATTCGCGATGTGAGTCACATCACTGGTTTTTTGGCATGGGATAAAATGTGCCATCTTGGAAAACCTTTCCATGACCACAAAGATTGAATCAACCCCTCTTTGTGTCCTTGGCAAACCTAGTAAAAAATCCATGCTTATCGCCTCCCATGGCCTCTCTGGTATGTGCAATGGCTGATAAAAACCTGCATTCTGCTTCCTCCCCTTCGAATGCTGGAAAACTCTACATTTGTCAACAAATATTTTGACATATGCTTTCATTCTCGGCCAAAAGTATGATTCGCTCATTTTCGCGAATGTCTTATCATGGCCAAAATTTCCTTCCAATCCCCCACTATGCTTCTCCTTTAACCAGTTCTCCCTCATGGAGCAATTCAGAATACACAGTTGATTGCCTCTAAACAACAATCCCTCCTGGATCATATAATCTATCCAAGGGCTTCTGTCTCTGAGAACTGGATTCTCAGCTGCTTCATACACCTCTCCAAAATCTGCATCACCTGCGTACATGTCCCTGAGATTATCAAAACCCAATGTTTTGAATCGGAAATACTACAACAACAAACACTTCCTGCTCAAAGCATCAGCCACTTTGTTAGCAGTACCCGAAATGTATTTAATTACAAATGTGAAATTCTGCATATACTCTACCCATTTGGCATGTTTATGATTCAACTTCTCATGTTGAGTCACAAACTGCAATGCATGATTATCATGACTATATAAAACAAATTCTTTCGGAATCAAGTAATACCTCCACTTCTTCAGTGCTTGTATGATAGCATAAAATTCCTTGTCGTATTTGGAGTATTTTAGTTTCGTCTCATCGATCTTCTCACTGAAATATGCAACCAGTCTGTCTTCTTGACTCAAGACCGCTCCTATGGCAAACCCACTTGCATCACATTTCACCTGAAATGTTTTATGGAAATCCAACAACACCAACACTGGTCGTTCCGTGCTCTTCTGCTTCAACAGATTGAATCTCTTCTCAGCCTCTGCTGTCCAATGAAAAGACTTATGCCGCTTCTTCACTGTATCCATCATTGTTGTGCTAATTCCACTGAAATTCCTGATGAACTTTCAGTAGAAACTAGCTAATCCATGAAAAATTCTCACTTCGAATAAATTCCTCTGTGATGGCCAATTCTTGATCACTTCCACTTTATCCGGATCCATCTTCAATTCATTCGCCGAGATAAAAAAAACCCAAGTAAATGAGCTCTGTCTTCATAAATGAGGACTTCTTCATGTTAATCAACAGCTTCTCCTATTGTAGCTTCCTCATCACTGTAGCCAAATGCTTCATATGTTTAGCCTCTGATTTACTGTAAATCAGTATATCATCCAGATATACGATGGAAAACTTCCTGATGAACTCCCTCAGGACTTCGTTCATCAGCCTCATGAAGGTACTCGACGCGTTTGTCAAGACAAACAACATAACAAGACATTCATACAGTCCTTCATTGGTTTTGAAGGTTGTCTTCCATTCATCGCCTTCTCTCATGCGAATCTGGTGATATTCGCTTTTCAAATCAATCTTTGAAAAGTACTTTTCCCCACTCAGGCAATCCATCAGATCATCCATTGTCGGCAATGGAAATATGTACCTGATGGTTATCTTATTAATCGCTCTCGAGTCGGTACACATCCTATAGCCTATGTCTTTCTTTGGACTGAGTATTGTCGGAACAACACATGGAATCAAGCTTTCCCTAACCAATCCTTTGTCCAATAACTCCTGGACCTACCTTTTAACCTCTTCATTCTCTTGCGGCGTCACTCTGTACGAGGATTTATTCGGTAAACTAGCTCCTGGTAGGAGATCAATGTGATGACTCACACTCCTCATCGATGGAAACGAACGAGGTAATTCGTTCACTATGATGTCAGCGAACTCTTCTAGCAGTTCCCGAATCTCCTCTGGTAGATCGTCCACTCTTTTTCTAGTCAGAACAATCCTCGTCTTTCTGACCACAAATAACTGTGGATCTTCTTTCTTCTTCACCTCCGTAAGAATTTCCTTCCCACTCATGAGAAGTACTGTGTTGCTTACTTCCAGATTCACCTCCTTATCCTTTATCATAAGCAACATATGGGTGCTCCCATTCTTCTCCAGGGTATATGTGTTCATTCTCCCATCATGAATCACATTTATATCATATTTCCATGGTCTACCCAACAATAAATGACATACATCCATAGGAATAACATCACATAATATCTTATCATTATATCCACCTATTTTGAATTCAACCAAGCATTGTTTAGTAACATTTACCTGGTGTCCTTTCTGTAGCCACGAAACTCTATATGGGCTTGGATGATCAGTTGTCTCTAGATCCAGCTTCTCTACCATCTCCATAGATACAAGATTATCTGTGCTACCACTATCTACGATGACCTTGCACACCCTATCCTTGGTCTTACAAGCAGTCCTAAAGAGTTTGGTCCTTTGGACTAAACCTTCCACCTCCTTCTCGGGTGTCAAAAGGAATTTTCGCATCATGAGTGATCTTCCGCCTTCTGCATCTTCTGCCTCAACATCCCGCCTTTGTGCCTCGGTGATGTGAGCTTCCCCAATGTCCCTCTTTTTCTCTAGACACTCGTAAGACTTGTGCCCATTCTTTCCACATGTGAAGCATGTGATGACTCCACCTCTTCCTCTTCCTCTACCTCTGGTATGAGGAAAAGTGTTGTTGTCAGCATATCCTCCGCTCTGCTCTGTATGCTATCCTCTCTGTTCAACGTATGGCCCTCGCTGTGAGG
>SNQJ01S0038985.1:75033-88268 GCA_010110895.2 Picea sitchensis | reverse complement strand
ATCTTGAATGTCGTATCTCAGACCATTCAGATATCTAGAAACCTTCTCATCATCGCTCTCCCGATGACCTGCTCTGATGTTCAGTCAATAGAATTCCTCAGTGTATTCTTTCACAATCATCAACTTCTGTTTCAGGTTCTGCATCCTCCTGAACAGAGTATTTTGATAGTCTCTTGGGATGAACTTCGCTTTCATCTTCGCAATCATCATGTCCCAGCTCTTGATCTTCTGCTTGCCTTTGCAGCGTCTGTCAGCTTGTATCTCGTCCCACCAAAATGCTCCATGTCCTTTCAAGCGCGTAACAACATGCTTGACCTTCTTGTCTTCTTCGACATCTTCATAGTCGAAGTATGTATCCAGAGCTCTAATCCAATCTAGTAGCTCCTCTGCATCCAGATTTCCCTCGTAAAATGGAATGTCCATCTTTGCCTTTGCACCCATCCTAGCTATAGCTTTAATTAGGCATTCATTGGCTGCATCTTCGACTGCAACTTCATCCTTGCATTCAGCCTCAAATTCATCCTCTGAATCGATAAAATCCCCCGCACTAACTGTGTGTCTTTGCGCTGTCTCCATGTCTTTGAGTCTAGCTCAGAGATCTCACATTTGTCTCTCCATTTCTGGATTTGCAACCTGCCTGCCTCTTCTCCTCACCTCCCTATCCTCTGGATCAGGTGATTGCCTTTCTCTCCTTGGCGGCATGGTGAATTTTCTTCTTCTCTGCTACAGAAAGTAAAGAGATATTCCCGCTCTGATACCAAAAATGGCATAGCCGTACTCCTCGGAGCACGTCCGCTCTTACAGGATCTTCTTCTTCTCAGCCCAAAGAACTCTTGAATATCTCTTCTAATTTCCCTGTCTAGAAAATCTGCACCCATAGATCTCTTCACACGATTCCCCTTTCTTTACTTATTGGGAAATCGGGACTCGCGACTTTGTGATGTCCAAGGTAGATCACTAGGCTCTCAAATCCCCGAGACCCAATGTCCAGTCAACATTGACTTCTTTCGTATCTATCAGGACTTCTCTTATCGCGGTTTCGCTACTCGCGATATTGAGCACTTTGATTTACCGACTCTCGATACCCGACGTGATGAAACTCTGACACACACACGCAAGTTAACTTTTCCACCTTCCATCACTCCTATCGGGAATTTAGGATTCGCGGGATCGTGAATCCTGATGTCGATGAATTCAAGACTTTGCTTTTCTCGATCCCCGATATGATACGCCACCTGTCTTCCACCAACCCTGCTGTGGCCCCACACAACTCTCCCGTTGGGATATCGCGGATCGTGATTCCAAACTGTCTGAATATCCTGTTCTCAGGACCTCCGATATGTCGGACCTCGACTTCCTTGGGATATTTTGACACGTGTCCCCACTGATGGACGGTTCTGGGCTCGTCGAGATATTGAGGATCGTGATATCGCAATTCTCGTTGCAACAACTTGGAGCTTCGACTCGCGAATCCCCGATACATGATATCACGTGTAGATCTGACGGTCCTTGCGACTCGGATTGATGGCTCTGCCCCTCCTGAGATTTAATCCTTCAGAATTCCCCACTGTAACCTCCTTTCACCTCTGCAAGATCTAACGGACCTCGGAATTTCACTGATTCTCCCAGAGAATCTCGATCATCCTTTCCTCCTGGTGAAATTCTATGAAATGATTAAGTGGGTTTCTGTAGAATTTTCCCACCTACTCGCAACCCTACGATGCTTCTTGCAATCTTTCGAGACACCAACTCCCTGTGCTCCCCTCGGTGATCACTCAAGGTTCTATACCTCTTGAGCTTATTCACGACTCTCAAGTCCTTCAGAAAAATTCTTGCACGCACTCCTTGCGGCAAACCTTCAATGACGTCTCAGTGTTGAAGTCTCTTGACTCTGCGCACTCCTGCAACAGCAGTCTTTCAATTCCTTACTCAGGATTGAAACCCTAAGGCTTTCCCTTGGCCCATGCACTCCTTGCACGACACTGTGCCTAACTGCACCTTCGAGGAAATGAGAACAAAATCTATCTCTAATTGAACCCTTCTGTCAACGCACTCATTGTGGACAATTCAACTGCACTCCTTGCAGGAATCCTCTAGCTCAATTAGAGAAACAATTGAAACTCATTCCATCTCCCTCTCAGACTTCAATTCAACCATGAAATCACATACACAGCATATAAAAGCAAATGTATAACCAGGAAGAAAACATTGATGAGCACAACATCAATACACAAAGAATCAGATGCAAAACCATGAAATTGAACCAATCTTCTTCTATTAATTCAATTATCAGTACATGGGTGTTCTCTACACAATTCTCTGCTTGCTCTCCTGCTTCTCCTTATTCAATAATAATACAATGATACAATGAGAGTGTCTATATCTGTTTTCCCTCTAGCTCCTAAACTGTCTCGTCTAGAATTAAAATCCTATCTACCTGCATTAACTATATTAAATGTCATCTATCTACTAAGGACGAGAGATATCTGCTCAAGGTCCATTAAAATGTACAAGTGCACCTCATCTTAAATGACTCATTTAAGATTTGTGCAACAATCCCAAAGCATTTAAAAAAAATTGTGCTGGCTTGTCCAACTATCCTCTGCTTCCGCGCTGGCTCGCTTGATGAGTCAGTGATGCTCCTGCATCATTCTTGATGTATGATAGATAGATCTGTGAATTCTTAATTCTTTATGATGTGAATGAATGTTAGATCTGAACTTATGTTATGTGCTAAGAGGGTTTAAGAGTTATATTTTGTTCTAATCTATAATAAGGGTTAATCTGCGATGTGAATAAGAATCATAACTTAATGCATATTGTTGGCTAAGTTCTCTGTTAAGTGTTTTAATCATAGATCTGTGTCCCAGCTAGGTTGTAGACACCTGAGTCCTAACCCCCCCCCTACCTCTACCTCGGGTGAGACTTTATATGCTTCGCAAGTGTTGTTGAAAGCACCGGTAGTTAGGGTTTTATTGGTGTGTTGTTGAAGCATTGAACCATGTGTCTACCCCTGTGCCAACACTTGGTCTATTTCTTGCCGCAGTGTGGTCCATTTCGTATACAAGTCATCATAACTTACGATAAGGTAGTATTGTTCCTTAATATCATCCCTGAAGGATTCCCAGGTGGTCGTGACTATAAATAATGAGGGCTACTTTGTTTCCTTTTTCTCACAAAAAGTTTCCCACCAACGTTTGACATGGGGAACAGTTTTGAGGAGCACAAAAGTAATATTTTCTCTATTCTAAAAGTTATGGATAGAAAAATACCCTTCTAGTAGATTCAACCACTTGTCTACAACATCTGTGTCTATCTGACCTTAAAATATAGGAATATCGAAGTTGATTTGTAGCTTGAAGGGGGCGACACCTCCGCTCGAAGAAGATGTGTCACCTATTGGTAGCCGCTGAAGGATTTGCGTGAAAATATCGATCATCTCATTCCTTTGTTGTGTGAGGGCTTCCTCGAGCAAAATTTTGAAAGGATCTCCTGTGCGAGAGATTTTGTCCTCAAGAGAAACAAGATCGAGACCCAATTCTCTGTACTCTGACCTCGTTGGGGGCATGCATTAAGACAACAAGGAGAATACCACTCTGATACCACTGATCTGAATTTTATGAGCAGAGAAAAATTACTACAGATTATTAACAGATTCTTAACACAAAATAACATAGATACAATAAAACTGGTTTTATATTCAATAAGGAAATAAGCTGAAATTGTAAAATGCAGTGGAAAACAAGCTTCTTGGAATGGTGGTGGATTATATCTGAGAAGAGATGTGACGAATGCGATCATTCGCAAGAAGAGGGTTACAATG
Organism: Picea sitchensis; assembly: GCA_010110895.2. Classification (NCBI taxonomy): domain Eukaryota; kingdom Viridiplantae; phylum Streptophyta; class Pinopsida; order Pinales; family Pinaceae; genus Picea; species Picea sitchensis. The sequence goes on along the minus strand of SNQJ01S0038985.1, from coordinate 84,445 downwards.
AGGCTCTAGAGGCCTTTTACAATAAATAGGAATGTCAAAAACCCTAGACATCCAAAAACCTAACCCTAGGAGATGAAGCGCCAAAAGTCATGTGGGCCTTGTTTGGGTAAGTTAGTACATCAACTTCCTGGGGTCATAAATTTTTCATACCATCTTTGTTTTAGGCGCACGATATCCAGTTGGAAAGGTATAATCTAGAATAACAATTTCCAACTAGCCCAGGTGTTATTGGACTAATCGGTAGGTGTGGACACTAACAGATCTCCCTAGATCCACCTAGATCTAGAACAAAACAGGACAGGACATGACTCTTTCCCTAAGTTACGACCATTGAATTAGCTAGTAAGGAAGAACAAGTGACATACCTTTGTATCACTTCCTTAGGTCTCTATTGCTCCCGCTTCACTACGGTGCTCTTGTGAGGTCAAGACCAAGACAACATAAACCAGCCAAAGTGAAGAGAGCAAAATGTATTCAATCTTCAACTTATGTGTATGATCAAGGAATTAGATAATAAAGTAAGAATGAATTTATGGTAAAAGGACATGTTGTTGTATCATATTAATGGAAATTAGAAGATACAACCTGATCGCCTTGATGTTGCAAGCTTCCTTTCGGTGACTCTTGGTTCCAACACACACACTTGCTCTGTCCTTGCATGAAGAAGATCCAATTCCTCTTGATAGATCTACTAGAGTCTCCAAGCTTTTGTTCAAGTTGGGTTCTTCACACAATTCCTTCACCAATTCTTCAATTAATCTTGCTTAACCTTTTCCATGAAAATCCTTTCAATATATAGGAGAGGATGAGATGGTTACATGGATGAGAATGATCCCACCAAATCAAGGAAACAAGTAAAATGACAATCATTCGAATGCCAACCCATTTTCTAGAAGATTCCCTTCTAGAACCCTCGAGACTTCATCTATTTTCCAAGCTTAAAAACAAGTTTGCACCCTATGTATAGAGAACAGTGCGAGAATTTTTCACCCTAGATGAAGGTTGCCTGCGAGAATGGATCATTCTCACACCCTAGGCTATAAGCAGCTTGCGAACACACTTTGAAAATATGTTTTTTGGAAGGAGATAAATGACACTTTTCTCAAGAGAAAGTTCTTGTTGGGAGTTTGGGTACACTATTGTCAATACATCACCAAGATGACAAAAATCATGTGTAACAAAATGCCCCCCAAAGTATGAGGCCAAAATCAGTGACAGTCAAAATACTTTGTAAACTATGTGTGTGTGTCAAAAACCAAGAGGGCACCTAATCGAAAACCTGCAAACAACCAAGCATCTGCATAATATCATACTAGTTTTGAGGTAGGCATTCCCATACTCAGATCACATATAGATGACATCATAAACATAGGTCATGGCCACCAATCATACACCGTGTATCCATGCCATCGAAATATCGCATAGCCACCAAGAATACACTATGGATCTATGCAAGAAGATTCAATTAAGACGACATAGCCACAAGACATACAAAGTGGATCTATGTGTCAGCAAATTATACATATTCCATTGCAACATGGATCAAAGAGATGAGACCTAGGGTCTTCAATCCCGTCACCGAAAAGTACAAATTTAACCATGTGATTACATGTGCTGAAGTCGAACATGGTAGAAACCATTTGATTACCGATCATTGATGAAACCATTAACAAGTGCGAGGGATATCACCATTAATGTCAATGACTCCCAAGGTACCCTAGTACAATCCACCAAATGTGAACAAATGAGTTGAGGTCGAACATTCGACAGAATCTCTCGATCAGGGGTCAATGATGAAAACCCACTGTCGAAAGCGAGGAAACCTGCCATTAAGGCATGCAAGTTCCAAGGTACCAAAGAATTTCTAATTCTTGTTTTTGGATAATGAGATGGAGTCGACGGAACAAAACTCGTCACAGAAAGGCCTTGATGTATCCCCCATCAATGAAACGAAATGAGTAGCAGATTTTGAAGGCAGAACATAGTATGATGTAAGTTGAACTTGGACATAGGGAAGGCCGACACAGAGATAATGGACAACTGAAGATGGTCGACTCAATAGAGGTTTTATATGAACTTCTCTTGAACATATGAATGAGACGAATTAGGATATGAACTTGTAGAAAATCGAATGAGAGACAAATGGATTTCCCAAACTGGCTTCAGATAATGAATAAGGAGGTGTCATGTTCAAGAGTGACACTAACTGCCAATAATATGAATACGAAAACACATCCCTTTCCCAAATTTCCCCCCACCATTTCTGGCAAGTACCTCTTTATTTTTACGCAATCTTGAGGAGGATAACATATGCTTGTTGATGTAAGCTCATCCTTTGGATGAGTCCCTTGGAGTATGTTTAATGAACCCTAGGAAGGAGTGGTTCAGTCCCATTACAGGTCTTTCGATGTTTGTTTAACGAGTCCAAAGATAGAAAACTCGAAGGTTTTTCATGATTATAGAGTCTGGAAAAAAACTCAAAAGAGAACTCTCTCAGTCTCTTTCTCATAAAATAGTCTGATGAGATCGAAAAATAGATAAATTATCGCTCAATAGACGCTTTCTTCAAATACTTTAACGAGCGTGAAAATAGCAAGGTCACTCAACAATCTTTTCATATTTAGAGAGTCTGAAAAGAGCTTAAAGAGGACTCCATGGGGTTCTTTTTTCGTATAACCTTGTTGAGCCTGAAAAAATGATAAAAGTGCACTCGATTACGTTCTCATGTATTTTCGAGCGTGAGAACGGACAAAGACCAAGCTCGAGGTTTTGTGCAAAAAACCATAAAAAACAACTTAAACATGCAATGAAAAAGAGAAAAAATATCTGTATCCCTACGTATCGACATCGAAGTCGTTATGTCTGCAAAAATTCGCACTCATAAGGGTATTAGGCATTAGGTTTAATAAATAAAACAATTATAAAAACCAACAAAAATGGTAAAAGTAAATATAAGTGGGTAAAAGTTCTTTTTACCATAGTCATTGTAACTTTGCCAAGATTTTAGCCCAAAACCCCTCTTTTTCCCTTGAATTTCAGCGCTCGATTGCAGAAGGTACGAGCATCCATTTGGTGAACTGTCTCTGGCAGTGAGGTAAGCTCCTTGTCTTCTATCTTTTCATGGTTCAATTTTTAATTTTCATTTGTAAATTTCAAGTTTTTGAGCTTGTTTTAGGGCTCAAATTTGCACTAAGGAATTCTAACAGACCAGCCACACGGGACCTGTGAGAATGCATGATTCTCGCAGGTGGTCCCAAAGGCACCTATGAGAACCTTGCACTGTGCCAAAGGGGAACCTGCGAGAACCACAAAGTGAAAAATTTCTTTAAAGTTTTCTCAATGAAAAATGTACCAAGTCTTGAAGAGAGTTGTTGACCTTCTTCTTATGTGTCTTATGCAGGCATTTGGCTATCACCATGGTTCTGGAATGGAGTGAAAGAGATCATGAAGAAGATGATGCTATTGTCGAGAATAACCTGGGCACTGTTTCTTCTTTGCGACTGTGGTCTCCTAAAATTCTTTCGGATCCCAGGTATGAGGGCCCAAGTCAGGTTCTTGGAGTACCTCGTTCATATGTGGGATGTGGACCAACAAGTATTCCATGTAGGGGTCCACACATTGTCCTTGGATATCGAGGACATTTATTTCTTGATGGGACTATCACGGCATGGGTACCATGCTAGCTTGACCGGTAGCCGATGTGGTGGGCTACCTATGAGTGAATACTGTCATTTGTACTATGTTTTAGAGGTGGAAAGGAGCAAAGGAAAAGTGGCCATTTGGGGGGTGTAGGATTTGACCCTTCGCACTATTTTGTTCACCATTGCACATATGGCTGGGAGTGCTTCTCCACACATGGCTCTCTAGAGATACTTTTAGTATGCTATAGAGTGTACTGAGCCTCAGTTTTTTAATTGGGCAGACACAGTCCTTCGTAGCGTGAAGAGGCAGTTGACTAAATGTAGGAGAGGTGACCTAAAGCAATTCAGGTACGGGTCATTATTGGTGTCCTTCTTTCTTGAGAGGGTTCCCTTGCTGAGGTTGTAGGTTGAATGGGGTTTACCAGCTCCAGACAATCCGAGGATGCTGAGGTGGTGTAACCTCATGGCCCAACATGTAGCTGGACCAATCATCAAATACAATGATTCTTTCTTTGACTGGTTGCAACCACAGATGTTGATGGTCGATGATTATGCCTATGCCAGGTTGGAATTCTGAGGACTTCTGAGGAGATCTATACTTGTCCCTGCCCGAGGGTGCTCAGTGGGGGGATCTTGGTAAGAAGTACACATTTTTTACTTTTTAAATGTTTTTTTGAATTTTATCATATGCAAATTTTTTATGTTCGTCGAAGGTCTAATTACAAAATTTCTTTTTTGATGACACAGATGTGGGGCCTTATCGACCATCAGGTACTTCTCCTATTCAGTGATGAGAAGAGGTGGCTCTAGTGCCACGATGGGACACTAAATATTATGAGGCAATGGAACAAAACTTAGAGGGTTTGACTGCAGACATTTCGGACATGCCTCTTGGAGAGGTTTCGCGACGTTATCAGCATCATACAGTGGGCGTATAATAGTCTGTTGGCCGACTGCTTCGTAGGGTTGCCTGGGCAGTCGTGTGTTACCATGAACGTCATCCATGACATCACTTTGTAGAAGCTAGGAGCTTCAGATTTTAAAATTTTGGTCCTCGGACAAAACTTTTTGTAAAAAACTTTTTGATCGTTATATATACATATGGCTTCTACCGGCTTATCTTGTGTTGTGTGATACTTGTGATGTGATTGATTTATATATGACCCAAATGTATGTCTAATAAATAGTTAGCTAATACATAAATTAATGTATTCATACATCTAGGAATATGCTGATACTCAATATAATCAAAATAACGTTCCAAGAGGCAAATTCACAAATACACCCATAACAAAGTAGGACTTCAAATAGCATAGAAATTACTTAACTGTAGTACTACGAGCTGCGAATCGAGTTGCACAACCAAGTGACCGATACCAAGTGAGATAACATCAATCAACAATTCGATAATGACTCTATACTCTGCAATATTGTTGGTCGCACGACTGAGGCACACACCTCGTAGAGTGATAAGTTCGTTTGTAGGGGCGTAAATTGCCCATGCAGTAGAAGCAAGGTTCTGAGTACTACGAATAGTGCCATCAACGAAGCCAATGTTGGGTAGCGAAGACTCTGACATTTGGAAACTAAAAACAACATAACATAAGGGCAAAGACCAGATAATGAAAAAAAACAAACTACAGTAACACACAAGACGTATGATACAATAAAATACAAGTACTCGTGTACAGGTGATCTTATGCATAGTACTTCTTTAAGTACAACCCATTTCTGGGTTCAGTCAAAGGGATACCATCATAATCTACTAACTTGTAAGATCCTTTATCCAAAACTCATCTAACAATATAAGGACCTTGCCACATGGCTTCAAATTTTCCAGCTCCTAGCATATCTCGATCTTGTTCATAGAGGAGAACCAGATCTCCTTCAGACAAAATGTGAGGCTTGACATGTTTATCGTATTGGGCTTTGACACGTTTCTTCTGGGCTTCTATGACTAGGGTAGCATCGTGTTAAGTTTTGTCTAATCTCATGAGATACAATAGATGTTCTTCTTCTGCAGAAGTGTTTGGTAGGAGTTCGACGTCTAGTTTTAAAGAGGGTATCTCACATTCAATCGGGAGAATGGATTCTAAACCATAGACTAACCGGAAAGGTGTAAACCCAGTAGCGGACTTAACAGATGCCCGGTAAGCCCACAATGCTGAATACAACATTGTGTACCAACTTGTTTTATGAATCCTTATCATTCGTCGAAGCATGGTTATGAGAACTTTGTTAATCGCTTCAACTTGGCCATTGGCTTGTGGGTAATAGGGCGTTGAGTTTTCATGGCGAAGACCCAACTTTTCAGTGAGTTATGACATCATGAAGTTTCTAAAGTGGATACCGTGATCGGTGATGATAGACTGAGGAAAGACACAACGAGCTATGATGTGATTGAAAATGAATAATGCTGCAGTCTTTCTAGTATTGTCAAATGTCGGCATCGCCTCGGCCCATTTCGTAAAATAATCTACGGCTACAATAATGTATCCATGCCCCTCGACCGAGTGGGGGTGACATGTCATGAAATCGATTCCCCATTTCGCAAAGGGACCAACAGAGACCACAGGGTGAAGAGGAGTGGGGTGTGACCGTATCTTATGATTATAGGTCTAGCAAGCGTGGCATTTTTGGACGGTGATGATGCAATCGTTAAATAAATAAGGCCAAAAATATCCTGCACGTAAGATGTTCTGGGTAGTAGTATACCTAGACATATGACCACAACAGGCTCCAGAATGGCAGTCATTTAAGGCGTTCTCGGCTTTGTAGAACGTGAGGCAGCGTCGAAAAACGGAGTCAATCCCATGATGATAAAGGGTATCCCCGAGGATAATATATTGACGGGCTTGGTAGCGCATTTGACACTGGTCAGTACTAGACAAATTGGGCTGTAAAGTATGGGTTTGGAGATATATGATGATATCTTCGTACCAAATATCATCGGAACAAATTAGGAAAAGGGATTCATCAGGTAATGAATCAACTGCCACATTTTCCGTTTCAGAGTAGGGAAAGTCGCATATCAACTCAGTGAACACTAACGACTTCTTAGACTTGGCTCATTCGAATTCCAAGTCAAACTCCTAGAATATCACAATCCATTTGGAGTATTTTCCCCCTAGCAATTGATGCGTGAGAATGTGTTGCATAGGGTTGTAGTTAGAAATTACCGTAGTCTTGCGAGAGAGGATATAGTGCCAGAAACGGTGAACTGCTTGGACGGTTGCCAAGGCTAGTTTTTCGACATGTAAATACTTGGTTTCAGTAGGTGTTAGACTTTGACTCAAGTAATATATAACATGTTCATCATGAGAATCATCCTCTTGGACGAGAACCATAGCGATGGTGTAATCTGAGGCTGCGAGGTAGAGGAAATAATAACGCCTGTAAATGGGGGGGGGGGAAGAGAAAGGAGCACGTGTCAGGGATAGTTTCAAAGCTTCAAATGCTTTGTTTGCGATGGTATCCTATACAAAATCAGACCCCTTTTTGATTAGTCGCGTAAATCCAAGAGTTATCTTGGCGTAGTTTGGGATGAAATGACGAAGAAAATTTTCCTTCCCTTGCAAACTTTGTAACTAGGGAAGTCTAGAAGGAGGAGGGAGATTGAGAATCACCTCAACCTTTAAAGTATCTACCCTAATCCCTTGACGTGAAATAATAAAGCCTAGAAATCGGTCGGATTCTACGCAGAAAACGCATTTGTGAGGATTCAAGCGTATATGGTAAAACCGACAGCGGATGAAAATGGCTTGGAGGTGGATTGGATGATCGACTCAGTGCATGGAATGAGCGGGTAAGTCATCAAGATATGGTTGCATGATGTTATTGATATCATGGAAGGCATAAGACATGGCGTGTTGAAAAGTTGCGCTAGCATTCTTCAGACCGAAAGGGAGTTTTCGATAGGCGAAAGTGCCCCAAGGACAAATGAAAGTGGTTTTGTGTTGATCCTCGGGAACAATATTGATTTGATTATATCCGAAGAAACCATCCATCAGAGAGAATATTTCAATTCCAGCACAATCGTCAACAATTTGATCGATGAAGGGGGTAGGAAAGTTGTCTTTAGGACAAGCTTTGTTGATATCCCTATAATCAACGCATACACAGATTGTGCCTTGTTTCTTGTCGATCGAGACAAGATTGGAAACCCAGTTAGTGAGGGTCACCGGGTAAATAAAGCTAGATTTGAGAAGTTTCTCGACTTTGATCTTGATAGCAGCCACTTTACGTGGGTGAATTGGACGAAGGCGTTGTCGGATGGGTTTACCGTCTGGGTATTGTTAGAAAAACAGGACCGTGGAGCAATAAAATAAAACAAAGGCAGAAATAAAACACAGAAGATACACAATAAAAGAGAGACACATATTTACGTGGTTCACCCAATGTGGGCTATGTCCACCAGAGAAATTGCCAGGTCCTTCCTTTATTATTAAATAGCAAATGAAGGGATACAACCTACAGTAAAACCCGTTGTAACTTCCTCTTCTTTCTCTCACAGTCTCCTCTCTCAGAATACAATATCCGCAATCAACCATAGCCACAATACATTTCACTCATAAAAGAGGGTTGCCTTCAAGGGAAAAAAATCCTAACATAATCTCTACTGTTAGATCCGGGACCTTATAATGAATGGTCCAAATTTACAATGAAATTACAATATACATTTACAAGGAAATTTTTCCTTCAGGGGCTTCACCCTAGAACCCCCATCGGGGGACGCTGCCCCCGAACTCTCGTTGGGGGCTCGCTTACCCCCAAACCCCCCAGCAGGGGGGATAGCCCCCTCGGACCCCGCAGAGGGGGTACCCCCCTCTGCACTCCCCTGCGTGGAAGAGTGTACATACTTCTGGGGTGTAAATACTTCATTGGGTATAAACATGGTTGAAAGTAAAAGACCTCTGAATCAGGAAGATAATCAGGCTCCACAACCAACAATCTCCCACTTGGAGACTAATCTCAACAACTCCACCACTGTTGTATATGCAGGACTCTGAACCTTCTTGGACCTGGAAAATTTCTCATCTTCACCTTCAATCTTGAAGACCAACTGAAACTGAGCAGGAACTCAATTTCTCCTTGGTTACTCCCTTTGTTAACATGTCTACAGGATTTTGGCTAGTGTGTATCTTTTCCAACTTCAAATGTCCATCTTCCAAGATGGATCATATGAAGTGGTACCTCAACTGTATATGCTTAATCTTCGAACGAAAGGTTGAGTTATTTTCAAGGTGAATGGCACTCTGACTGTCATAGTACAACATGTTATTCTCTTGCTTCTTTCCCAATTCCTCCATAAACCTCTATATCCAAATCATCTCTTTACTAGCCTCTGTAGTAGCAACATACTCTTCCTCTATTGTTGAAAGTGCAACAACCTTTTGCGGTTTCGAAATCCAACTTATTGATGTTCCACCTATAGTAAAAACATACCCTGTGGTGCTCCTACTACTGTCTTTATCACCTGCCATATTTGAATCAACATATCCCTATAGAAAAGTGTTTGAACCTCCAAAATATAATGCATGAGTAGTAGTACCTCTCAAATACCTGAGAATCCACTTTACTGTCTCCCAATGTTCTTTACCTGGATTGTTCATACACCTGCTCACAACTCCCACAGCATGTGCAATATCTGGTCTTGTGCAAACCATTGCATACATCAAGATACCAACTGCTGATGAATAAGGGACCTTGGACATGTATTCTATCTCCTCCTGTGTCTTGGGACACATTTCCTTAGTTAATTTGAAATGGCT
>SNQJ01S0038985.1:12755-53009 GCA_010110895.2 Picea sitchensis | reverse complement strand
TTTTATAAGTAAAATAATCTAGATAAAAATTGTCCCTATAATAATTTAGAACAAGATATTTATAATTTGAAAAATGAAGGTAATATCCTCCTGCTAGGAGACTTTAATGCTAGGATTGTTGTCACACACCAACTACGACAAATAATTTTTTTTTTGTCTTTTCTTCGAGGGACAGAATCTCTAAATTTCTATGGGGCCTAGCACAGACCATCCCTTCCCTTATCCTCCTCCAAGCGACCACAACCTGGCCTTAGCACAAGCACCTTTCGCAACTCACGAGTTGGAGAGTCAATTCTTTCAACTCTTCTTTCTCCAAACATCGATACCTAAAATGTGATACGGGTATGGCTCCCTCCTCACTAGCACCCACTACATATAACTGTAGGCTAGGCTAAACACTAGCACTACTCACAACTCGTGATGCTCTTAGATTCCTTTAGGCCCACAAAGGTATTAACCATTATATAACCAGCCATCATCAGTGCTTAATGTTCCAACTGCCCATGCTTAGAGGCGGCATCACTAACATCAAGTCTTTCAGCTTTCGGGCTTCAGCTACCCTTGACAGAATCCTGCCACCTTCAACTATCCACATTCAAGTCTTATTATCCAATTTAATTAGCATATCCCTACTTAGGTAAGAGTAGTCATCACTTTGGAAAAGGGGTTAAAGAAATTCTTCTATTTAAATTCAACAAGAATTCCCAAAAACACAAGTTCAATATGCAGTCCTTCTCCTCAAGGAGTAAATGAAGATAACTATATCTCCTTACGCAACTCGTACATGAGCCCAAGCAGGCCAAGTGTTGTAACCATGCTCTGATATGAATTTGTCACACACCAACTATGAAAACTAATTTTTTTTTTGTCTTTTCTTCGAGGGACAGAATCCCTGAATTTATACAGGGCCTAGCGCAAACCATCCCTTCCCTTATCCTCCTCCAAGCGATCACAAATTGGCCTTAGCACAAGCGCCTTTCACAACTCGCGAGTTTGAGAGTCAAGGATCTCGACTCCTCTTTCTCCAAATGTCGATACCCAAAATGTGATACGGGTATGACTCCCTCCTCACTAGCACCTGCTACATATAACCGTAGGCTAGGCTAAACATTAGCACTACTCGCAACTCACGAATTCATGAATTGGAGTGTTGAGCCCTTGTGCTCCTCCTTTGCGAATCCACAAAACGTGAAAGGTCAACGTTACGTGGACTCTGCCAAAGCGACGCGTACATGCCACTTGTCTCCTCCACTATACTCTGCTTACGAGCTGTGTTGTTGCCGCCCGTCGCATGAGACCTCAACTCTCAGCGTCTCACGACCTTAACGATCAAGGTGCAACTTATTCACCCTTCAAAACCTCGAAACACGATAAGTCAACAATGGGTTGACTCTTTCCCATTCAACATGTGTCCACCATATGTCAACCACGTGGTCCCCACCTAACAAATGTGCCCTCCTTGATGGACAACTACAATCAAATCACTACTTCGTGCATCACGAGTTCAAACAATATGTTCTTTGACCTTCTTTCTCTATGAATCAACGAAATGTTGAGCTCTCACCACGCATCCTCTACAATGGATGGCTTGATTTCCTCTTCGAAGAGTTCAGGATTTCATGACTCGAACAATGTAAAGTTCTTTCTTTCGAACCTCGGACTCCCGAAACGCTGAAATCTCCCTCTAGATGATTGACGGTCCAGACCACTCCTGGGTCAACAACCACGATCATGTCATTATTTCATGTATCGTGAGTTGGTGTAGACTTTCCCTCTGACCACTCCTAATCGCGAGTCAGCGAAATGCTGCCCGACTGCCATGCATCCCTCCTTTGGTTCTTCCATCAGTCGACATGTGTCCAACTTGATATCTGATGGTCTAACTTCCCATCGAGATTTCGTGTATCGCGTGTTCGAAGGGATATCTACCTCTGTTTCCCCGAACGTCGAAATTATCCTTTGGGCACGAAGAGTTAAGTTTATCTCTACTTATATAGATCTGACAGTTCTTCATCCTTGTCTCTACATTCCTCCAATATTGACCGGTTTTCCTCTGGATCCTTCGCTGCTTCCAGTCCTTGAATAATTTCAGTCTCCAAAGGTTTCGAACCTTTGTCCCTTCCTCTGCAATCCACCTTGGTTTAAGCAACACTCTGCAAGTGTTATCCCTCCTAAGCTTCATCAGCTATGAAGGACTTAAGAGCCTTGCACTCTTCTTCTGGGCTTAACAAAATTCAGACTCCAAGAGACTCAAAACGATTAGGAAGGTTTACATGCATACATGAAACTTTATTCACGGTTGACAAACACATAGTTCGTGACTCGGGCTTATGACACCACAGGACACAAGTATTTATGAGTATAAAACATATCCTAACCATATGATTTCTTACTGGCCTAATTATACAACCAAGTAGTGATAAAAGGAATACATTATATCCATTAAGAAGTCATGCACAATTCCTGCAACATACATAGTATAGCTAATTCATACATAGTTACAGATAAATTACACAGGGCAGGGGATCGCTTATATTTTACAGGTTGCCGCCAACCAACTAACTATGGGTGTTTGTCCTTCCACCCAACCATAGGCACAGAGGCATTCATTCTTAGCACTCTGGCCACCCCTATTCCAAGCCATGATATCACTAGGGAATTATCACACTTCTCAAGGGTTCTTCCTCCATTTTCTCTTCTGTTTGGGTCCTATTCTCTGTAACCCAAAGATTTCTCTCTCTCGGTTATGGCCTCAGCGAGGTTTCTTAGATTCTCCTCAGCATCAAGCTCATGGCCTTCAGTTCGTGACTCGCTGGAGAGCTCTGCGCATCTCCCTTGCGAGCTTACGCTCTTTTTTTGTCTGGTGTCTCCTCTCCCGTGTGTATCCCTCTTACCTTGGAAGGTTTGCTGACCTATCTTGTTCCTTCTATCATAAGGAAGCTCGGGTCTATAGGTCCCTATGGTACTTTGGGCTGATAGCCCATGTTTCCATTCATGGGGGTGGTTTATAATTCAACCACCAATCCTTTCTTCATTAACTGATTTCTCTCCTTGGGATCCGAAGGAGGTTGTCATCCTCATCAAGGGAAATTTGGGGTTATTTGTCATAATGAACCCTCTCTTATAGTTTTCACATTCTTCCTCTAGTGATATCATGGCCAGTACTTTCAAGGCTTCACCCCCACAGTCAGTTGTTGGCAACTCAAACAATAATAAATTTACATTTTCCTCATGCATTAGCATGAAAATTCCTATTTTATGATTAATTATAATTTGGGGGAAATAGGGTGGTACAACTGCAACTAAACAAGATACTCTTTTAAGTGATGACTACAACCATAATCCTTTATGGCTAGATGAGAACCTGTTTTTATCTAATAGCTACAAAAGAAGTTCTAAAGACCTAATTGAGAATTTGTTTGGTACTGAGTTAGTCAAGCTCTGCAACTCTCAATACCTAATAATTTGCAATGGAGTAATGAAGTGGCCAAACTCCAACCAAATGACCTGTATTCATGGGCTAGGTAGTATTGTTGTAGATTATGTGATATGTGATATCCCCGTTTCCAACCAAATAACAACTTTTGACCTTTTAAATGACCATGAGCCTGACTCTGATCATAAACCTTTAACCCTAACTCTAAAATTTTCCATGCATAAGAGCACTATTGAAAATAATTCTGATAATCAAAGGAATTTTTGCTTTGACAAAAGTAAAGTTGACATTTTCTTAAAGGATTTAAATAGTAAATTAAAACTCCTAACTTATAAGGACAACATTGAAGAATTCAATCATAATTTTACAACTACCCTTTCCACTTCCATTAACAAGTTCTCTTTCGAGGTGTCCCTGTTATCAGAAAAATCGGTAGGTGCGGACACTAACAGATCTCCCTAGATCCACTTGAATCTAGAACAAAATAGGATAGGACACGACTCTTTCCCTACATTGTAGTCATTGAATCTATCAATAAGAAGGAACGAGTGATGTAACTTTATATCGCTTCCTTAGGTCTCTATTGTTCCTTCTTTGCTCCAGTGCTCTTGTGATGTTAGGTCCAAGACAAAAAAAACCAACCAAAGTGAAGATAGCAAAGTATATTCAATGTCAACTTATGCATATGATCAAGGAGTTATGCTATAAAATATGAGTGATTTTATGGGAAAGGGACATGTCACTGTATTATATTAAATGAAAGTAGAAGATACAACCTGATCACGTTGATGTCACAAGCTTCCTTTCAGTGATCCTTGGTTCCAACACACACAGTTTCTCTTCACTTCCATGAAGGAGATCCAATTCCTATTGATAGACCAAATAGAGTCTTCAAGATTCTGTCCAAGTAGGGTTCTTCACACAATTCTTTCACCAATTCTTCATTCAATCTTGCTTAACATTTTCCATGAGAAACCTTTCAATATATAGGAGAAGGAGGGATGGTTACATGGATGAGGATGATCCCACCAAATATAAGAAGTCAGTAGGATGCCAACCATGTGAATTCCAACTCATTTTCTAGAAGATCCCCTTCTATAACCTTCATGACTTCTTCTCCTTCCCAAGCTTAAAAACAAGTTTGCACCCTATCTATGGAGCAGACTGTGAAAATTTCGCACCCTAATTTTGGGTGGTTTGTGAGAATGAGGGATTCTCGTACCCTGTAACATAGGCACCCTGCAAACTCATCTTAAAAATGTGTTTTTTGGAAGAAGACAACAGTCACTTTTCTCAGGCAAAAATTCCTTGTGGGAGCCTGAAAACATCACTTGTAGAGACATCACTAGAGTGACCAAAATCACGTGTAACAGAATGCCCCCCAAAGTATGAGGCTAGAATCTGTGACAACTGAAATACTTTGTAAATTGTGTGTGTGTCAGAAACCAGGAGCGCACCTAATCAGAAACCTATAAACAATCGAGCATCTGCAGAATATAATACTAGTTCTAAGATAGGCATTCCCATGCTTAGATCGCAAATAAATGGAATCACGAACGTAAGTCATGGCCACTAATTATACACCGTGGATCCATGCCGTAAAAAATTCTACATAGCTACTAGGAATACACTATGGATCTACATGAGAAGACTTGAATTAAGACGACATAGCCACGTGACATACAAATTGGATCTATGCACTGACACAAATCATACATACTCCATCACAGCATGGATCAAAAATATGAGACTCAAGGTCTTCAATCCCGTCACCTGAAAGTACGAATCTAGCCATGTGATTACATGTCTTGAAGTCGAACATGGTAGAAACCACTTGATTACCGGTCATTGATGAAAACCATTAACAAGTGCGAGGGAAATCACCATTGATGTCAATGACTCCCAAGGTACCGAAGTACAATCCGAATGAATGCGAATGAATGAGATGAAGTCGAACACTCGGCAGAATCTCTCGATCAGGGATCAATGATGTGAAACCCCTGTCGAAAGGGAAGAGACCTGCCATTAAGGCATGCAGGTTCCAAGGTACTAAATTATTTCTAAGTCTCATTTTTGGATAATGAGTTGGAGTCGATGGAACAAGACTCATCACAGGAGAGACTTGATGTATCCCCCATCAATGACATGAAATAAGTAACAAATTTTGAAGATGAGACAAAGTATGAATATGAGTCGAAATGGACACAGGGAAGGCCGAAATAGTAAGAATGGATAACTGCAGATGGCCGACTCAATAGAGGGCTCGTGTGAACTTCTCTTGAACATATGAACGACATCACCAAAGACTTGGTAGAACTGACTCAAAGTGACCCAAGATATGACCTTGTAGCAAGTCGAACGAGAAACAAATGGATTTCCCAACCCAGATTCAAATGACGAATAGGGGGTGTCATGTTCAAGAGCGATTCTTACTGCTATTAATATGAATACGAAAACACATCCCTTTCCCAAAATTTCCCCCACCATTTTTGGCGAGTACCTCTTTATTGTTACGCAAGATTGAGGAGGATAACATATCCTTGTTGATGTAAGCTCCTCCTTCGGATGAGTCCCTCAGAGTATATTTAACGAACCCTAGGAAGGAGTGGTTCGGTCCCATCACAGTTCTGTCGATGTTTGTTTAACGAGTCCAAAGATAGAAAACTCGAGATTTTTTCATGTTTTGAGAGTCTGAAAAACACTTAAAGAGAACTTTCCCATTTCCTTTTTCGTAAATAAGTTCAACGAGACCGAAAAAGTGATAAACTATCGCCCGTCGAGCATTTTCTTCAGATACTTTAACAAGCGTGAAGAGAACAAGATCGCTCGGCAATCTTTTCGTTTTTATGGAGCGTGAAAAGAGATTAAAGGATACTCCCTTAGGTTCTTCATTTTTGTGTTACCATACGAGTATGAAAAGATGAGAAAATGTATACTGGGTTACGTTCTCATATATTTGCGAGCACGAGAATGAAAAAAGACTGAGCTCAAGGTTTTTCCTATAAAAACCCCAAAAAAGTAGTCGTACATGTGACAAAAAGAAAAAAAAACCCTTACCCCCTGTTCGGACTTCAAAATTGCTATACCTATGACAACCATACTCACAAGACTATTAGGTCATTAGGTTTTATAAGAAAAATAATATAAAAATCAATAAAAGATAGTAAAAAGTGAATAAATATGGGTAAAAAGAGGCTTTTTACTATTTCATTGTGAGTTTGCCAAAAACTTGTCCAACCACCTCATTTTCTCCGAAATTTCTTTGCTCGATTGTGGGAGGCACAAGCGACCATTCGGCGAATCATTTCCATCAACGAGGTAAGCTTCTGATCCTTTAACTTTTCCATGGGTCATTTTTTGTTTTTATTTGCAATTTCTTGGGTTCTAAGTCCATTTTAGGGCCCCACTATGCGTTCGAGCATTCTCGCAGGAGGGCCTTACGGGACCTATGAGAATATAAGATTCCCGTAGGTGGCCTTTAGGGCACCTATGAGAATCTCACACTGTACCAAAGGCTCACCTACAAGGGCCAAAACCTATATTTTAAAGCTAAGTTTTGCCCAATAAAAATCATGCAAAAGTTTGGAACAAGTTGCGAACTCTTCTCTCATGGCTCTTGTGCAGGTGTTTGACCATCACAATGATGGAGTGGCGAGAAAGAAAACATGAGGAAGACAATGTTATTGCAGGGAATGACCCGGGTACAGTTGCTGCCCTCCGGGACTGTGGGCTCTTGAAATTCTTCAGGATTCCGGGCATGAGAGCCCAACTCAGATTGTTGGAATACCTGGTCCATATGTGGGATGTGGACCAACAATTATTTCATGTGGGAGTTCATACTTTGACCCTGGATATCGAGGATATCTATTTTCTAACAGGGTTATCACGGCATGGGTACCACACTAGCTTGACCGGTGGCTGAGGCAGCGGGCTCCCTATGAGTGAGTATTATCGCCAGTACTGTGTTCCTGAGGTAGAAAGAAGCAAGGGTAAGGTTTCTATTTGGGGGGTCCAAGACTTGACCCTGTGAACCATCTTGTTCACTATAGAACGCATGGCCGGGAGTGCAAATCCACACATGGCATTCCAGAGCTACTTCCAATAAGCCATAGAGTGTATAGAGCCTCGGGTCTTCAACTGGTTAGATGCAGTTCTCTGCAGCATGAAGAGCAAATTGATGAAGTGCAGGAGGGGTAGCTTGAAGTAGTTTGGGTACAGATCGCTTTTGGTGTCCTTCTTCCTTGAGAGGGTCCCACTACTGAGACTATAGGTTGATTGGTGTTTACCATCCCCACAGGATCCGAGGATGCTGAGGTGGTGCAACCTCATGGCTCAACATGTAGTAGGGCCCATCATCAAGTATAATGATTCATTTTTCGACTGGTTGCGGCCCCAGATGCTGATGATTGACGATTACACATACACTAGTTTGGATTTCTGAGATCTGGATTTGGCCCTGCCTGAGGATGCTCAATGGGGTGATTTAGGTAAGAAGTACACATTTTGTTCTTTTTAAATGTTTTTGCAAGTTTTATCATATGAAATGTTTTTGTGTTTATCCAAGAACTAATCAGAAAATCTCTTTTTGATGACATAGATGTGGGGCCATATCGACCTCCAGGAACATCTCCTATTCAACGATGAGGAGAGGTGGCTCCATTAGCGAGATGGGATGCTAAAGACTATGAGACAGTGGAGAAGAACTTGGAGGGGTTGACTGCTGACATCCCAGATATGGCTATTGGGGATATCCCTAGACGTTAGTAGCGCCATACTGTGGGCGTGTCTGAGTCTATCAATCGACTGCTTCGTAGGGTAGCCCGAGCAGTTGTGTGTTATCATGAGCATCATCCATGATGCTATTTTGTAGAATCCATGGGCTTCATATTTTTGAGATTTTGGTCCTTGGAAAGAAACTTTTTGTAAACACTTTTGATCGTTATATACATATATACGGATCTTACCGACTTATCTTGTGTTGTTTTATACATGTAATGTGTGATTGGTTTATAAATGGCCCAAATTTCTATCTAACACATAGTTAGCTAAGGCATCAGTCAATGTATTTAGACATCTAGGAATGTGCTGATACTCAATATAATCAAAATAACGTTCCAAGAGGTGAATTAATAAATATACCCGTAATAAAGTAGGACTTTGAATAACATAAACATTACTTAGTTGTAGTACTACTAGTTGCGAATCGATTCGTATAACCATGTGGCAGATACCAAGAGAAATAACATCAATCAACAATTCGATGACGGCGCTATATTCTACAATATTATTGGTCGCATGACCAAGGCACACACCTCGTAGACTGATAAGTTTGTTTGTAGGTGCATAAATTGCCCATGCAGCAGAAGAAAGGTTCTGATTACTATGGCTAGCACCATCGACGAAGCCAATGTGGGGTAGTGGAGATTCTTATATCTAGAAACCAAGCACAACATAATATAAGCGGTCGGGGGCAGAGACCAAATAACAAAAAAGCATACTACAGTAACACACAAAAAGTATGATACAATAAAATACAAGCACTTATGCACAGGTGATCTTAGGCATAGTACTTCTTTAAGTACAACCCGTAATAAAGTAGGACTTTGAATAACATAAAGTAATATACCCGTAATATACCCGTAATAAAGTAGGACTTTGAATAACATAAACATTACTTAGTTGTAGTACTACTAGTTGCGAATCGATTCGTATAACCATGTGGCAGATACCAAGAGAAATAACATCAATCAACAATTCGATGACGGCGCTATATTCTACAATATTATTGGTCGCATGACCAAGGCACACACCTCGTAGACTGATAAGTTTGTTTGTAGGTGCATAAATTGCCCATGCAGCAGAAGAAAGGTTCTGATTACTATGGCTAGCACCATCGACGAAGCCAATGTGGGGTAGTGGAGATTCTTATATCTAGAAACCAAGCACAACATAATATAAGCGGTCGGGGGCAGAGACCAAATAACAAAAAAGCATACTACAGTAACACACAAAAAGTATGATACAATAAAATACAAGCACTTATGCACAGGTGATCTTAGGCATAGTACTTCTTTAAGTACAACCCATTTCTGGGTTCACTCAAAGGGATACCGTCGTCATCTACCAACTCGTAAGCTCCTTTCTCCAAAACTTTTCTGACGATATAAGGACCTCACCACATAGCTTCAAATTTTCCAGCTCCTAGCATATCTCGATCTTGTTCATAAAGAAGAACCAGATCACCTTCGGAGAAAACGCATGGCCTGACATGTTTGTCATATTGGGCTTTGATGCACTTCTTCTGGGCTTCTATAACCAGGGTGGCATCATGATGGGTTTCGTCTAATTGCATGAGATACAATAGACGTTCTTCTTCGACATAAGTGTTTGGGAGAATTTTGACGGCTAGTTTTAGGGAGGGTATATCACATTCAATCGGCAAGATGTCTTCTAGACCATAAACTAACTGGAATGGTGTAAACCCGGTAGCAGACTTAACGGATGTCTAGTAAGCCCACAATGTTGAAAACAACATCGTGTGCCAACTCGTTTTGTGAATCCCTATCATTTTTTGAAGCATGGTAATGAGGATCTTGTTTATTGCTTCAACTTGGCTGTTGGCTTGTGGATAATAGGGTGTTGAGTTTTCATGGTGAAGACCCAACTTTTCAATGAGTTCGGACATCATGAAGTTTCTAAAGTGGATATCATGATCAGTAATGATAGCCTGAGGAAAACCAAAATGAGCAACGATGTGATTGAATATGAATAATGTTGCAGTCCTTCCGGTATTGTCGAATGTTGGCATTGCCTCGGCCTATTTTGTAAAATAATCTACAGCTACAATAATGTATCCATGCCCACCGGATGAGTGAGGGTGACATGGCATGAAATCGATACCCCATTTGGCAAAAGGACCAACGGAGACCACAGGGTGTAGAGGAGTAGGGTGTGATCGTATTTTATTGTTGTAGGTCTGGCAAGCATGGAATTTTTGGATGACAATGATACAATCGTTGAATAAAGAAGGCCAAAAATACCCCACCCGTAAGATCTTCTAGGTAGTAGCATACCTAGACATGTGACCACCACAGGCTCCGGAATGGCATTCATTGAGGGCTTTCTCGACTTCGTCAAATGTGAGGCAGCGTCGAAAAACGGAGTCAATCCCACGATGATAAAGATTATCACCGAGGATAATATACTAACAGGCTTGGTAGCATATTCGATGATGGTCAGTGGTAGACAAATTGGGCTAGAAAGTCTGGGTCTGGAGATATATGATGATATCTCCGTACCAAAGGTCATCAGAACTAATTAGGAAAATGAATTCATCGGGTAATGAATTGACTGCTACATTTTCCATTTCAGAGCAAGAAAGGTCACATATTAACTCGGCAAACACCAAGGATATCTTGGAATTAGCAAGTTAAAATTCTAAGTCAAACTACTGGAGTATTACGATCCATTTGGAGTATTTTCCCCCTAGAAATTGGCTTGTAAGAATGTGCTACATAGGGTTGCAGTTAGAAATTACCGGAGTCTTGCGAGAGAGGATATAGTGTCGGAAATGTTGAACAGCTTGGACGGCTGCCAAGGCCAGTTTTTCAACATGTAAATACTTGGTTTTGGTAGTCGTGAGACTCCGACTCAAGTAATAAATGACATGTTCATCATGAGAATCATCCTCCTGGATGAGAACCATAGAGATGGCATAGTCTGACGCTGGGAGGTAAAGGAAATAATCCTGATTGTAATCAGGTGGGGAGAGTAGTGGGGTACCTGTCAAAGACAGTTTCAAAGCTTCAAAATCTTTGTTGGCAATGGTATCCCATATGAATTTAGAACCTTTCTTGAGTAGTCGTGTAAATCCAAGAGTTAGCTCAGCATAGTTTGGGATGAAACGACGGAGAAAGTTTGCCTTCCCTTGCAAACTTTGTAATTGGAAAAGTGAGGAAGGAGG
Organism: Picea sitchensis; assembly: GCA_010110895.2. Lineage (NCBI taxonomy): Eukaryota > Viridiplantae > Streptophyta > Pinopsida > Pinales > Pinaceae > Picea > Picea sitchensis. Next base: position 41,610 of record SNQJ01S0038985.1, on the reverse strand, counting down.
AGGGAGATTGAGAATCAACTTGACCTTCAAAGAATCTACCCTGATCCCTTGACATGAAACAATAAAGCCCAGAATTCGGTCAGATTCTACGCAGAAACACATTTGTGGGGATTNNNNTCTACACGGTGCATGGAATGAGTGGGTAAGTCGTCGAGATATGGCTGCACAATGTGCTTTATGTCATGAAAGGCGTAAGACATAGCACATTGAAAAGTTGCACCGACATTCTTTAAACCGAATGGGAGTTTCCGATAGGCAAAAGTGCCCCAAGGACAAATAAAAGAGGTCTTGTGTTGGTTTGCTGGTACGATATTGACTTGATTATATCCAGAGAAACCATCCATCAGAGAGAAGATTTCACTTCCGGCACAATCATCGATGATCTGGTCAATGAATGGGGTAGGAAAGTTGTCTTTAGGACAAGATTTGTTAATGTCCCTATAATCAACGCGCACGTGAATTGTGCCTTGTTTCTTGTCGATTGGAACAAGATTGGAAACCCATTCAGTTAGAGCCACCGGGTAAATGAAGCCAGCATTAAGAAGTTTCTCAACTTCAAGCTTGATAATGGCTTCTTTACATGGGTGGACCAGATGAAGTCATTGCCGAATGGGTTTAACATCCGGGTATGTCTTAATCTCATGTATCACAATGTCGGGGTCAATATCCATCATTTCTTCATAACTCCAGGCGAATATGTCATGAAATTCTTGGAAAAGAGACTTGTAGGTGACAACTTCGTCATGGGAACACGAAAGCTCCGATATGCACATTTTCGACAATTCTAGGTTTTATGGATATGTCGAGGGGGATGGTGGGTGAGATATTACTTAAGTTCACTTTGTAGAATAGATCATGTGTAGACTCGGGAATGGTAGAAATGATGACAACAGTCGATGGGGTCGATATCTGTTGGTAACCCTCGATGGTGTGTTGTTCCAGGAATAGGATGGAAGGATGATGCCCATCATCCCAAGGGTTGTCTTCCATGGACATAATAGACATAATCATCTCATCCATGGGAAAAATGATGCGGAATAGATCTGGAGATAAATGACCAAGAGAGGGGGTAGAAAGGGTTGCCTATTGAATGGCTTTATAAGCGGATTCTACCGGACTCAAAGGCATTTCATCACCATAACGAAGATGATTTCCAGGGTTGGGTACCATCCATGGGTCATAAGATGTGGGGGTCCCATGAACAGAGGTGGAGATTATGTTCATCAAGGCGAAAAATGAATGTGGAACATCGAGTAGTGGTATGGGGAAAGTACCCATTAACGAGGAATCTTTAATAAGACCCACACCGACGTTCTCGTATCCGGTGGGGGGGGGGTTGCAATGAACGGTATGTTGTCGGTACGTGTATCGGAGTGGAAGAAGGCTAGTTGGTCGATGATAACTACTCTTCCTTGATGTGGGAAATGCATGACGTGGAAAAGAGTTGACACAACTGGACGCATGGAATCAATCCAGCTACGACCAAGTAGAAGGTTGTAATCAAGAGGAGTGTCAAAGACCTCTACTTCAACTTGGACCATTTTTCCTTCTAACGTAATAGGCAACGAAGGGAGGACACTGTAAGGATTAAAACTAGATCCATTAAAGGCTTTGAGCATGTTGTGGGATTCAGTCAAAGGAGGATATCCTATGGGTTTCCAGCAGGTAATAGACATGACACTCATCGAGGTACCTTCATCAATAATTGTCCTACAAATTTTTTTTTCGAAGACAATAACTTGTATTTGGAATGCGAGTTTAGGGGGTAACCTTGGAATGTGATCTTCCAAGTCAAAAATTATTAAATTCGTATCCATAGGGTCGATTCCACCGATAGATTTCAACAGTGATTTCCTTTGTATCAGATAAATTTGAAGGACTTCAAGGGCTGACATCGCAGATGGTGCTTGGGCCAAATCTTCAACAATACTGTAGTTTTGGGCAGCACGTGCATGAGGATCGAAAGCCGATTTCTGAATGACACCCATTGGAGGAGGGTGAAGAACTGTGTCTATGCTCGGTCGTTTGAGATGAAGAGGACCATTGGTAGGTGGAGTTGTGGGAGATGGTTGGACCACCGAAGGAGGTATTACATCGACCTTCTCTTTGGAGGAAGAATAATCTTTGGCTCGAGTGGTAAGTGTGATGTCATTCTTCTTTGAATCACTTGTACACATTAAGACATAAGATGTATTGGAGGGGGAAGGTTGGTCATGAATGACCAATTTGGTCTATTGTTGAGATGGGAAGGGTTGTGACAATAGAGCCAGAGTGGGGGGTTTTGTGTTCCCTTGAAGGAACTTAGTAACCTCCACTCGTCGTGGAAAATCCTTAGTGTAGTGATCATCACTACAAATAAGACAAGGGTATCGGGGTTTGCGCTTATCCCTATCGTCAACAGGTGGGGTTTTGGATTTCTCAGTTTGTGGATTATTTTTATCCTCCTTGTTCTTACCCTTTCCTTTTTTGGATTTATTTTTGCCAGCGGGGGTATATTGAACATAATTTACCTCAGAAGTCTTGCCAGTGGGAGGGGTAGGAGATGGAGCATTTTGAACATTAGAAGAAATGGGTTTGGGGTTGTTTCCAGAGGTCTAGACGGAATGCGGTTGGGCATAGAAAGTGCCAATCAAACCGTCAGGTGCATGAGAAGTAGCAGGAGTGGTTGAAGTAGTAGAAGTAGAAGGACGAGGTGCATAAGGGAGTAAGTCGTAAACAATACCCGTTTGTGAGTAAACGAGGTCTAGGTATTGGGAACGACTGATTGCCTGTTCTTCGGTGACAACTCCACCCATGGAAATGTCATGAGCGATGTCATTCACGAATGATTTCCTAAACCACTCTGTCAACAACTGATCGGGAATTTCGATTTTGATGAGACGTTGTCTCCGTCACCACTCATGAATGTGATCAGAGATACGAGTGGCCCTGATTTGTTTGAAATAACTCAAAATATCGGTTCCCGTTTCATAGTGAATCGGTAACTAGTAGTGGGTGAGGAAATCCATAGCAAGGGTGTTGAAGTTGGTGAAGAAGCCTCGTGGTAATTCTATATACCACTTTGCGGTGAAACCTGTGAGGGTTCGATGAAAAAGACATAAATGAATAGAGTCATCCATCAAGGAGTTGGATGAACACCAAAGGTGAAAATTCATTACATGATTGTTCGGGTCCTCTCCCGGTTTGCCATCGAATTTAGGGATGTCATATGGTAGTTTGGACGGTCTAGCGGACCATTGAGGAGAGTGACGAATCAAATCATTTAAAATCCTTGACAGATCCGGGAGGTCAATATTGGCTAAGAAAGGTAACTTTCTATTCACATGCGGGTATTAGTGACTTTGGGGAGGGAGTCTCGTCGGAAAACCAGTGGGACCATAAGCAGTCTGCATATAATGCAAAGATCCAGGAAGATTCAGTTTTTGGTGTGAAAGCAAGTAATTCATAGGGTTGTACCCTTGAACAGGGGCGTGGGGTGGAGCATTTGAGCCTCAAAAAGGATTAGACGTACCTAGATAGGGTTGGCTTGTACTAGGGGGTATGATGGAGCTATATTGAGGTTGTTTCCCCCTAGTTGAGTGAGGATTATGTTGTATAAGATGACTCCAATACTGGGCCAAGGATGGAGGTATGTTTTTTCCATAGGGTCGAGTCGGTGGGGGCTTCCCTCCAATCGGGGGTTTCGTCCCGGTTGGGATTTGTCTTGCAAAAGGGGGTTGAGTTTGGCCTCCTTGGTGAAATTTTCCACCAAAAGGAATTTGGTAATTAGGTGTGAAAGACGGGATGGTGCCACTAGGATCAGTGCCTCCGATAGAGGATGGAAGGGGTCCTCTGAAAGGGGGTGGAGGAAGTGTCAGAATGAAACCAGGAAGATGGTTCCTAGAAGGAGTGGAACCGCCAGGAGTCCCGGATGAGATTTGTGTAGGAGCGGGAATAGAAGCATTCAACAAACGATATCTGGGTGGAAGTGGTGGGGTGTTTCTGGGTGAAAGTGGTGTGCCAATGGGGGCTTGGCTAACTGTTATAATCTTGGTGTGAGGATTTGTAGTATCTAGGACCATTGTGTAATGGACCGTTTGTAGAGGGAGAGTCAAGATGTGGTCAGGTAGTAGTGTCTGTATCAGGAAAATAATATGTAGTAGTAAAAGGTATTGTGCCTGGATCAGATGTTTCAGGAAGCTCAGGTGCGACAGTGATATCAATGCATGCTCCTGAGCCAAAGATATCCCATCTAAAAATTCCAGTAGTCTAAAAAGGAACTTGACCCTCAGGTCCTATGAAATGTCTGGTTGGTGATCCAGAAGACTGAACAACTAAATTTCTGGAAGAATTCACTTGAATAATACGTTTCTCAGATTCGGTAGGAAGTCGGAAGTCCTCTTGAGAATTGGTAATTCAGAACCGTTCTAAAGAGTTAGTTCTTTCCACTTGTGGAGTGGCGACGTCTTTGACTTCACTTTGTTGAGGGGATCCCTCCAGTGAGTTGGTAGACAAGGATTGAGAACCTTCCATATCTTCTAGGGGTAGGCCTTGCATTCTATGTGAACAACTTGGAGGGTCAATTGTGATCGAGTTAGAATCTTACAAAAGAAATTATATGGCCAACTTGAGTAAACAAACAACATGCACTAGTAAAATCTAGGAAGCAAAACCAAGCAAACAAAACCTTCCAATTCCAAAGTCACTAGTTGGTGATGAAATCCAACATCGTGACGACAAGACAAGAAGGGCCTAGACTAGGGTGGAAAAGTTACAATGACGACCTGCTTAATGGACTCACACCTTAGTGCAAGCTCCCACACATAATCATGGGTATACCCTCCAAGGAGCCCGAGTGAGTTTGGCCAACGCCGATTCCAGGTACTGTGAAGACTTGCCCCTTCACAGTCACCTTGTGTAAGACCCTAAGAAGGTAGGCTACTAAGGTTACCACCAACAAAAATAATGCCTAGGGGAACAGTCGACAGTCTGATCCACATGCAAGGGCAGGGTATCTAGCCCGAAATCATCTTGAGAGGCTTCCACTCATCATTGTGGGTATACCTTCAAGTGACCCCCGTAATACATGCAATATCTACACTAATATCAACAAAGCAGGGTGAGCAACTTTGTCAATCTCAATGCGACCTCGGGTTTGACCCTTGTGTGAGAAGGGCTTCCCAGGAAAAAATGTTGCAAATGGAATTTGACACTCCTTATCACAAGATACTATTGTGTGTTTTGTTCTTTGGAGAGTATGTCACACTACCTATTCCAAAGCTCTAGCCTAGCTAATGTTGGTGTAAAAGAGTCCTAGAAAAAGTTACTAGTTGGATTTTAAAATTGCACAATGTTATTAAAGGTTGTTGTTACTCAAAAGGAGATGGAAATGAAACCGATGTTTTGTGAGACTCTGACCCAAAAATGCATAAATAGGAATGAATGATACAAATTTTGTGTTCGATGAATCCTATCTACAGGAGGGAAAGAGGAGTTTTCTAGAACAATACAAACTACGATGTATGATCTTCTTTGACATGTAATATCAAACAGCCATGAACAATGAAAATTCCCTATTTGTTATTTTTCAGTACTTGAATGCCAATATTTTCAAAAAAAGTTGCTTAAAAAAGAAAATGTCTTTAATTTTTATTAGAAACCAAACAACAGGGGTGGAACTAAGAAAAAAAAACAAGCAACCAACGAAAAAGAAATACACAACAAACACCCAAACCAATCTTTCAATGAAGATAAAAATAACAAACTGACAAGACCAATCTCTTCAAATGCACATGAGTAACAATTTTCCAAGTAATAAGCATTTGAAAAGAACAATTGATCTCAATTTTTAAACCAATCAAAGGCTCCCAACCAAACAAGCACTCAGATTTCAAAATCGGAGATTATACCCTTGTTGCGAAAAGGTTAAGAGGTAAAAATTGAGAAAACATGATCGAGAAGAGCTTAATCATTCATGAGATTTGAAGTCAATAAACATTCAATCACTGGCCAAAGAAGTTCTTCCTAGACACACAAACAAATCTGGGTATCTGAGGACACAAAATACTTCATCCAAAAATTTTGCAAGTGGGTTCGCAGGCTGGAAGTGTGGTTCAGTGCAAGAATCAAGGATTCTTGCAGGCTAGACACCGGAAGAATGTGAGAAGTTCACACTAAATCTTAACAACAGAGTGAGAACTTCAGTATTTCTCGCAGGCTACAAAAGGCTGTAGTCTGAGAAGGTCTGTAATCAAGCAAATTTTAGAAAAAGGACAAAACTTCTGAGGGAAATTCTGGATCCAGGGAGTCTGTAAGGGTCTCTTCAAGACTCAGATATTGATGGGAATGAAAAATGGTAGGTTAAGAGCAAATGGCCAAGAAAAAACCACCAAAAATTGGTTGTATCCCCAGTGGAGTCGCCAATGTTGTTATCAGACAAATCAGTAGGTGTGGACACTAATAGATCTCCTTAGATCCACCTAAATCTAGAACAAAACAAGACATGACACGACTCTTTCCCTAAGTTGTATTCATTGAATCTATCAATAAGAAGGAAAGAGTGACATACCTTTATATCGCTTCCTTAGGTCTTTGTTGTTCATGCTTCACTCCGATGCTCTTGTGACGTCAGGTCCAAGACAACACAAACCAACCAAAGTGAAGATAACAAAGTATATTCAATGTCAACTTATGCATATGATCAAGGAGTTATGCTATAAAATAAGAGTGATTTTATGGGAAAGGGACATGTCGTTGTATTATATTAAATGAAAGTAGAAGATACAACCTGATCGCCTTGATATCACAAGCTTCCTTTTAGTGACCCTTGGTTCCAACACACACACTTTCTCTTTACTTGCATGAAGAAGATCCAATTCCTCTTGATAGATCAAATAGAGTCTTCAATCTTATGTCCAAGCAGGGTTCTTCACACAATTCTTTCACCAATTCTTCATTCAATATTCCTTAACCTTTTCCATGAGAAACCTTCCAATATATAGGAGAAGGAGGGATGGTTAAATGGATGAGGATGATCCCACCAAATCTGAGAAGTCGGTAGGATGCCAACCATGCGAATGCCAACTCATTTTCTAGAAGATCCCCTTCTAGAACCTTCGTGACTTCTTCTCCTTCGCAAGCTTAAAAACAAGTTCGCACCCTATCTATGGAGTAGACTACGAACAATTTGCACCCTAAGTGTGGGTGGTCTACGAGAATGAGGGATTCTTGCACCCTGTAACATAGGCAACCTGCAAACTCATCTTAAAAATGTGTTTTTTGGAAGAAGACAACAATCACTTTTCTCAGGCAAAAAGTCCTTGTCAGAGACTGAACACATCACTTGTAGAGACATCACCAGAGTGACCAAAATCATGTGTAACAGTCCCATAAAAAGAATAATAGAACAACCAACCCTCGGTATGATAAAAAATGTAAAATTGCTAGGAAAGCCATTAGGGATGCTTCTAATGAGCCCTTAAAACTTGATAAGATCAATACGTACAAAGCCCTAATTAAAAGGGAAACAAGATACTATATAAATAAAAGGCAAGAGCAACTTTCACAACTATACAAGTTGGATCCTAAGAAGTTTTGGAGCCAAATTCTAAAACTCAATACTAAAGAAAATAATAGGATTCCCTTAACAGACTAGAATTTCTACCTTAAAAGTAATTACGAGTTCCCTAATGCCATGGATACCATTCCTATTATCCCTACAAAGGAAGAAGTTTTTTCTTTAGATGACATAGAGTTCGGGGTTAAGCGGCTCACAAATGGGAAAGCTAAGGACATTGAAGGCTACCAAGCTGAAATTTTAAAATTGGAGGGCCAATTCTTATCCCTCACATACACAAGCTCTTCAATTTAGAAGCCAAGCAGGGCTTCCCTAAACCCTGGACGCAAAGTCTCATTGTTCCTATTTTTAAAAATGGGGATAAAAACATTCCCTCTAATTATAGGACCATTATGATTAGCCCGATTTTAGCCAAGCTTTATGGAATTATTTTTGAAAAGACGATTATCATTTGGCTACAAAGTCACGATAAAAGAGCTAAAGGCCAGGACGAGTTTAGGAGATATCATTCAAATGTGGACCATCTTGTTACCTTTAGGATCATTGTAGAGGATTTCCGCAATACTAAAACCAATCTTTTTTGTTGTTTTGTTGACTTTAGAAAATCTTTTGACATGGTTCCTAGGAAAAACCTTTGGAATAGTTTGGAAGAGATAAAAGTGCCTCTCGATTTGAGGGCTGCTGCAATAAGGATGTATGAGAATGTTATTTCTAAGTTTAAAAACACTGAGGGTTGGTCAAAAGAGATTAACTACAAACCAGAGTCAAACAAGGTTGTCCCTTGTCCCCTACCCTTTTTGGCATATACATTGATAAATTAGAAGAATGCTTGGAAAACACAGGTTGTGTCGGCCCTACTCTCACTGGTATAGCCATCAATCTTCTTCTTTATGTCGATTATATCATTCTTATGGAAAGGAGTCCCCATGATCTTGAAAACCAACTAAGAATCCTCAAGTATTTTTGCTCCAATATGGGTATGACTGTTAATACTGATAAGACTAAGGTCATGATTATTAAATCCAATAAGATCCCTTATGATACCTTTGGTATATGACAAGAACAACTTGGAGGAAGTGACTTCATACAAATATCTTGGAATTGATATTCACCACAAGCAATTGGAATTATAGCATTGAGAAAGGATTATTGGGGATGGAAAGATTATTATGGGCAGAAAACAATTGTAAATCAGTTTGAACTTTGGAGTTGGGATAAGAAGAAACTCCTCTTTGAGACTCTTATTTCACCTATTATTGCTTTATGGATGTGAATTTTTGGGGCTATAGTATCTCTTGTGAATCTGGAGAAAAGATAGAGAAAATACAAAAGAATTTTATAACCTATAATCTCAAGAATTAAAATCGCCCTATCCCATCCTCCTAAGTAGAAACAGAAAGCCTCTCCCCATTGACAGCATGGCTATGACTAGATACCCTAATGTATAAGAACAAGTTAAACATGGAAGACAGAGGCTACCTAAAATTTCTTCAACTAGAGTCATAACCACAATAAAACAAGGAGGATGGCATAAAGGCCTTGATCTTGGCTATTGGGGGAATCATGGAAGAAACCATTTTGCAAAATAAAGATACTATTAAAAAAAACCTCAAATCAAAATTTAAGGAAAAAATGTGGTGTGTGATAAAGGAGTTAGGAAAAAAAGAAAATTAGCATTATATAAAGAGTTAGAGGAAAAAAGAAAATTAACGTATTATAAAGATGTAATCAACCCTAATCTAGAAGATCAAAATTATCTATCTATTTTGCCAAGTGTAAAGAAAAAAATAAGCATTGCTAAGATAAGACCAAATTCTCATGAGCTCCATAGTGAAACTGGGAGTTGATCAATTCCTAAAATGCCATGGGATGAAAGAGTGTGTCACCTTTGTGACGCTAATAAGTTTGAAGATGAAAAACACTTTCTCTTAGATTGTCCAGCCTATACCCATATTAAATCTCATTTCCAAAATATTTATCACACTACCAACCTTCCTAACCTCTTAACTCAACAAAAGTATGGTGATCTTGGAAAGCTTCTCTTAATGCTTTTCAAGCACAAAAACAAAATTCTAAAGAATCACAAGTAATCACTTACCCTCTTAAGGTCTGATAGACCAATTAGATCTTAGTGGACATTAATCATCATAATCATCATCATCATATAGATAATATCGTAAATAAATTATAATCATTAATTGAAAAAAATTATTTTAAATTTTATCATAATTAAATTGTAATTATTAATTAAACATATAAATTAATTTAAACTTTAATGAAGAGGAAAAAAACACCAACGAAAAATTACAGTAAATACTATAATAATATAGCAAAATAAATAATAAACAAATGTATATGGAAAATGTCATTATAACATAAAGATAACTTAATTTGAATTTTAATAATTTTGTAGTTTAAAAAATAAAATTAACATTTAAATGAATAAAATTAAAATGTCACTTTTTTTTTTAATAATAAAAAATCATAATTTTATTTAAAAAAAACAACATTTTTTATATTGTTTTTTAGAAATCCTCACTCTCTTTAGGAGCGCCTGTCTTTATAATCTCACCATTTTTCTCTTTCTTCATTGTGACCTCCATCTAACTCTCTCTAGGAGAGCCTTGAACAACCACATGCATATCATTTACCATTTTTCTCTTTCTTCATTGTGACCTCCATCTAACTCTCTTTAGGAGAGCCTTGAACAACCACATGCATATCATTTATGTGATAAACCATCTTTTAATAACATTTTGATCTTTTAAACTCATGAGATCATTTCATCCCTCTTAGGAGAGTTCCATTGGTAACTAGCTTCCCACTATAGTGAATTTTGGAAGTCTTCACTTACTCTTGAACTTTGAGTAAGTGATTTATATATTCATTGTTTTCCTTGGTTTCTTCTTTATAACTATTTTATAATTCTTTTCATGGAAAACATTCTCTACTTATACTTAGATCGTATTCAGTGTTATAAATGGTAGATCATATGACTACCAAATTTTAGACTTATAATGATGACTTTTTTCCTCTTTAGAAGTACTCTAACTTGTCAAAAAAATATTCATGTAGATGGCATGTTCGATGGAATTTCCACATATATGTTGTATTTTCATAATCCAATAGTTGAGTTTATTGAGTTTTTTTCTTGTTTGACATATATCTTTCGAAGACCTTTACTAATATTAATCTTGACACACAATTGAGCATAGGTAAAAATATCCATTTCAGCCTATTGGGTTAATCTTGACTCGTTCATAGAGTACTTAGGATAACCTTTTCAATACAATTAATGATAGGTTTAGCGTTCATGGTTTATGGGCCCATGATATTGGTTAATAGATGACATTACATTTGATGAAGCCTATTTAATGAATCAAAATACTCCATTGTAATATGTTTCATAGTATATAGGCCTCGTGAGTTGGATTAAAGGCCAGTATAGGCCTCGAGAGTTGGATTAATAGCAAGTATAGGCCCAACTAGCCAATTTATTCCTCACAAGCATATTGTAGGCCCCACTCACTCATGAACACTCTTATTAATATAATAGAGACTCTATAATGTATTGTAACCATTTAGTTACTAAATAATATGTTGAGTGTGAGATTTTTCTACTAGAAGGCCTTTCCCTACGAAATCATGTAATCTAGTGCTTTGTTTTTTATTTCATTTATTGTTTGTTCTTCTTTCATAGATTAGTGTAGGAAGTATATTCCACACATTTCCTTTATTTCATTTTGTATCTAAGCCTCATTACCTTAGATACAAGGTGTTAGGGACAAGACTTTTTGATCTAATATTGGTTTGAGTGGGAGCTTGTGTAGAATGAAAACTTGTTGCACGAAAATGACAACCACGACAAGACTTGAAATAGAGAGTGAGCTTGAATAATGTTGCTTTGGATCATAACATGCATGGATTTGTGGGTAGATGGATAGATCTACCACTTTAGTAGACCTCCTAAGTGCTTGATTCAACTCATTATTGAGAATATAGAGCTAAGATAAGTAGGTATTTGAGAAGAACTTGGTCTATGTAATTGTATTTGGAGTAGGAGGGATGTTGGAAATGAAAAATCTTGATGTGTCATAGAATCACGTGCTCGGAGATACAATAGTAAGTATTTTTAAGGATTTTAGTTTTATAATATATGTAAATGTGCATATGAATATAAGACCTATTTAGACATGTATACCCTCAGTTTAATGGTTCACTAAAGTCTAGATGTAGACTTAGGTGATAGGGGGCATGTTGTTTTTCAAAAACCTAGTTAATAAAATTTGAAGGGGGAGGTGTTTATCCCAAGTCAAGTTTAAAGGGAGGAATGTTGGGTTAATATTGACTAGGTCATAGAGTAGTTAATACATATACCTTGCATTTGTTGATCCACTTGGAATTAGATCCACTAATACATATTCTATACAACCCAATAACCATTAAAACAACAAATTATTATAACCAATCTATATGAATTAACATATATAAATATACCTTGAGCAACAAAGGCTGATCCTCTTCAACTCTGTCAAATCATATATAAATACATAGAATATCCATCCAAGTCTTTAAAGTATTTTTAACAGCCTACTCTAAACCTTCTAGTTTTTGGGAGTTTTTTAGCTACTTTTTCTATTGGATTTTGCCTGAAAAATGGTAAGGAATGATTGGATCTGCATATTTGAGTGGTTAAGTTTGTATAATTCAAGTGCTCTAGGGTTTTTCACCAGACTGAATCCATTTTACATTCAGAAATACAATTTAAATTTACATAGCCGAATTCCAACTAAAAACCCCAAAAGTAGAACGTATTCATTCTATCATTGCTTAGTTTTGATTGGCAGTTATGGGTGTTGACTAATGGAAAGGTTCAGGAATTAATCAAGCAAACACAACTCGCTCCAATGTATTGCAGGCAAACTGGACTCCTGCCAATTTGAAGAAGATTATTATACATAAGGAAGATTATACATAAGGAAGGAAGATTATACATAAGGAAGAAACAGTTTTAAGGAGCATAAGGAAGATTATACATACCAATTTACTACGAAAATGAAGGTCGCTCTAAACATTGATCATATGTTGCGCGAAATACCCCTTCCAAAAACGGCTATTAGAACACCGCAGTTGGACGGCTCAACTGAATTTCATTATATTAATCCTGATCCAGTGTACATGTATGCATTTGATTGTTTAAGTTGGCATTTCTTTCATGGTTTGAGAAAAATGAAAGAAGGGGCTAAAGATCACCCCTTAAAGAAAATCCAAGCGTCTCAAGCTCCTTAAAGAAAGCCTTGGTTTTTACAAAAATGGTAGATAGAAGACCTTGTTGGATCCACTCATTTATTTTCTTCTTGTATGATGGGATACCTTGCATGATGGGATGTTTTAAATATTGTGTTTGAATTATTAATAAATCAATGTATCTTTTATGTTGATACAAATAGTTATGTAAATGAATCTTTTATGTTGATACAAATAGTTATGTATCTATTAGTTTGATTTTGTTTATACAATTACTTTTTGTATATTAGGGCTACTTAGAATTGTGAGATGTACCCATGTTTTTTTTTTGTTTTGGAAGGTTATTTTTGGTTTTCTATACTTCAACTTTTTATGATATTTTTTCATTAAATATATCATATGTGCAAGCATAGAATATATCAACTTAAAATAAAAATATTATCAATTAAATACCTTCATTTGTTTGTTTTTTCTAGATAAATTTGAAATTATGGTGGGTCTTTCCATTCTAGATGCTTTGCTATTCATTATAGGTTAGATTCCTTGCTATCCATTCTTAGGTAGTAATACATATTATTCCCTAGTATATTAAACTAGATGCAAGGAGGGAATTCCTTGCATGGGATTAATCTCCCTCTTCTAATAACAACAAAATGAAAATCTCCAATTTGGCCTTCAATGACCAACAAACAAATCAAGAATAATCATAAGATGTTCAACACTAATAAAATTATCATGGCTCTCTTACTCTACTATCAAATAAAATAAAAATAAAAAAGAGCCACAAACTCTAGCTAACTAAACATTTGATAAACAATTATGCATAAAACCATGTTCAAATGATGTAGGAATAAACTATATTGATATTAATCATATCTTATATTTAAGCCCTATCCACTATCATTGCATGAGATGAAAATACCACATTGGTCTTACAAGGGCCTTTGCATGAACTTCTAAGAAAGGTAATATGTTCATTAGTAAAGTTTAATAGTGAAGGAAATACAATTACATTTCAACATATTATAAATTATGAATGCAAGTTACAATTACTTAATATTGTTCACAATGATGTTGTTTGTATGTTGTTTCCTCTCAACTTTGAAGAAGAAGAAACTTTTGAAATTGGCGTAATATCCTAAGACTGTCTCAAAGAAAAACCATATATGTATTTGTGATTATTATTATTATTTTTAATTTCTTAAACTATTTATTTGCAAGATTTTTGTAATTTTTTAGTTTAATTAAAAAAACCAACCTAATTTACATGAAATCCCTTATTAAATTGGAGCATGATAATTAAGATGGAACTTGGAGACAATCAAAATCAGAAACATCCACATGAAGGCACAAACAAACCCAACCTACCACAACCATCAAACATAATCAAAGAAATTAATGAAGGGTTGACCTCTTTGAGATCAATTATCCTTGACTTAAGGGGTACAACAGAGCCTAAACAATTTCCAGTGGACGTCATTGTATCATCCATTGCAAGTAACCAAGATAAATTAACCATTATTTATGAATTCATGGCTAGGATGTTTGACTATTACCGGACTGGAATCAATAAAAACCAAGTGAGAGACTTGAATATTATGAAAAAATATTTGATGTCTCTATTTATTGATCCTAGATACATACTAAATCAACAAGAGATGCATTTGCATGGATCGGTGCATCCACCAACAATTTAGGGATAACTAGATGGATATATGGTTCATGGTGTTTGACAAAAATCCCTGCAATAACAAGGACATGCCTCTATATTTCCTAAGGAAAATATGAGAATAATTTATTTTGGTTCACCATGTCAACTACTTTGACATTGGTGTATTCCACGGGGTGGGTATAAGGTCCGCACATGATAGATATAATTCCCCCCTGCTCAATATCCTCCCATTGCATAAGAAATCCAAGACACGCAATTAGCTTTATTAGCATTCACTCGGAGTCTAGTGTGGGATGGGAGTTTTTTTCCACTATCTCGAAAGGAGGTGTGTGCTAGTGATGTTAGCAAACTGGCCAAACCTTCAATCCCTACAACATATTGTAGATGAAAGAGGGAACATGGACATAGTAGTCATTCATGAGCCTCATATATGTTCAAGTTCCAGGCATACTTTTTATGGACCAGTGGAGGTGAGTGGAAATGAGAGTTTCATGGAAGAGGTTAGTATCTTAATCGTATCTATGTTATTCGTGATTTTTTATATATAGTGTTTTGTGTATTTATTTTGATATATTATTGTATGATGTTTTAAAGTTGTTATTCCCTTATAGAAAACCTCTACGTTGATATATGCATTCATGTCGGTCTCCACCACTGATGCAATAGTAGAGGTAACCCGTTCATTTGATGTACCACATACACATGTATGTGTCACATTGATAAATTAACCATAGTGATTTATTTATTTTTTGGTATGCTAAAAAATAATGTTCTTGTGTTTCTATAGGTTCTAGTACCATATGGTAACAATAAATGTCCACTTGGGATGGAAAAGTCACCACCTTCACATGTATTATGTGTTCAGTTAAATCTCATTTAAATCTCAATTTTATTTATTTATTTTGATGAATTTTACTTTTTGGTACTAATAAAAATATTATTAATATGTATGCATGTTGCATCATTTTTCTATAGCTACAAGGATAGTCCAGTCCTTGGGAACCTTGACATGGCTCACGGGTTACCTCTTTTCACCCCAAGAGTTTTACCATCCCTTGTACAAATTGTGGGGGTTTATCACCACTCACCCCCACCATATTTCATATCTTATCCATCCATAGTGGCTGCACACATATGCCACCCACCCCCACCACCTCTTCCATCATATCCATCCGTAGTGGATGAATTTGTACACCACTGACCCCCACCAACATTTCCCTCTCTACCATCCACCGTCACGGTGAGATAAGTTTTTCATGATCATTTTTATGTATCGTGAATGGAATTTATTTTATGCATATTTATTTAAATTTCATGATTTGATCCTTGTAATTGATGCAAGGTGGCATCACTGAGAGACTATGATTGTGGAGGAGGGTACCACCCTCATGATTATCAGTATCATTTGTAGTGAGTCGTATTAGGTTAAATTACAAGGCATCATTTTGTAATTCTTTTAATTCATTGTGGAAAAAAATATTACAAGAATGCACCACCTTCACATGTATTATGTGTTGGGTTTAATCACATTTAAATCTTAATTTTATTTATTTATTTTGTTGAATTTTACTTTTTTGTACTAATAACAATATATTAATATGTAGGTATGTTGCATCACTTTCCTATAGCTACAAGGCTAGTCCAGTCCTTGGGCACCTTGCCACGGCTCATGGGTTACCTCTTTTCACCCCAAGAGTTTTACTATCCCTTGTACAACTTGTGGGGGTTTATCACCACTCACCCCCACCATATTTCATATTGTATCCATCCATAGTGGTTGCACCAGCAATCCACCCACCCCCACCACCTCTTCCATCTCATCCATCCACATAGGATGAATTTGTATGCCACCTACCCCCACCACCATTTTCATCTCTACCATCCACCATGACTGCCACAATAGATGTTTCCTCATAGTAGGTTGTACAATAGATGTTTCCTTGTCTTTCCATGTCTTACCATGTATTTCCTTACCTTTCCTTGTATTTCCTTTTCATTCCATGCCCTATCCTTTTTTTCCGTATGTTCCCTTGACTTTCCATGAATGTCCATGTGTTTTCTTTCCATGCCCTGTCTTTCCTTTCCTTTCCATGCCTTTCCTTGCCTTTCCATTTCTTGACATGAATTTACTTGCCTTGTATTGTTACTTTCCATGTCTTTCCTTTCCTTTCCTTTCCTTTACTTTACTTTACTTTCCATGTCCAGCCTTTCATTTCCTTACCTTTCCTTGACATCCAATTCCATGCCTTTCCATCCAATTACATTCCTTTCCTTGCCTTGCCTTGCATTTCCCTACATTTCCTTTCAGTTCCTTGCATTTCCTTTCCATACATAAACTTAGACCTATACATTTCCTTACCATGCCTTGCCTTTCCTTTCCTCGCCATGTCTATCAGTTTCTTGACTTGTATTTCCTTATATTTCCTTGACTTGTTATGTCATGCCTTGCCATTTCATTCTTTTCCTTGGATGGCCTTGTCTTGCATTTCCTTATCTTCCCATGTGTTATCTTCCCTTGCCTTATGTTTCCTTGTATTTCCATGCCTGGGCTTGTCATGCCTTGCCTTACCATGTCTTTCCTTGTCTTGCCATGTTTTTCCATGCCATGCCTTGGATTATATTGTCTTTCTTTGTGTTTCCTTGTCTTTCCATGCCTTCTCTTGTTGTACCTTTACGTTCCTTTCCTTTCCATGACTTGCCTTACCTTTCCATGTTTTTCAATTCCTTGCCTTGCCTTGTGTTGTTCCTTGCCACATCTTCATTTGCATGTATTTGCTTATCTTACCTTTCCTTTCCATGCCTTTCCTTTCTTTGTATTTCCTTCCATGCCTACCCTTTCCTCACCTTGCATTGCCTTGTATTTCCCATCCTTTCCTTTCCATGCCTAGATTTGACATGCCTTTCCTTTCCATGACCTGCATTAAACCAACATTGAAAATGTAGCATCTAATGTCCATAGTTAAATATATTTTATATGTTTCGTAATCAATTCCATCCTTGATCCGTATTTATGAGTGGAACGAAACGAAACACAAATATATAAAATTAACACAGATATACAAGGAACAATAAAAGAGATACAATAAAACTTAACTTCTATTCAATAAATAAATTTTTCGAAACTATAAAATGCATAATGAAACAATCTTTCTCGAATGGTGGTAGCTAATCTCTTAGAAGAGATGTGGCAGATACAACCATTCACATGAGTACATCACAATGAGGCATCCAATCCTTTTTAGCATCAAGAAGTAATAAGAAAACCCTAGACATCCAAAAAACTATACCTAGGAGATGAAGCACCATAATTAATGTGGGCCTTGATGGGATATGTTGGTACATCATTGGCCCTAGGTGAGCCACTTTCCTTGGTTAAGGAGTTTCCTTGCTTTGACAACATGATAAATTTGAGGCTTCTGTTAGAGGTTACCCTTGACCTATGTTTCCATGATTGGATCAGTGGATTCTTGTTCCATTTAGTCAGTATGAGATCTATCAGTGTCAATGTTTTTTCTATCTCTGAGGTATCCAATAATGGTGGAAAGTATGTCCAAAATAGGTCCACAATAAACATTGGGTGCAAGCCAAGGAAGGGGGGAATGCTTATCTCAAAAGAATTGTCACCCACAACCTTAGTGATGGTGTAAAGTCCATAGCAGAGTGGATGAAGCTTCTGATGGGGTCATGTAAGGTGTTCTTTTAGCAAATTCAACTAAAATTTATCTCCAACCTAAAACTTGTGTGGCAACTGCTGTTGATCATGGAACTGCTTGTACATGACATTAGACTTCTGCAAAATATCTTGAACCTGTTGGTAGATGTCCTGGATTCGTTCAATGAAATGGCTATCTTTTTCTCCTTTGGTTTGACCATGGGATGATTCTCCCTTTGTGGATGTAAGGGGTAGTGCAATATCCATGGGACCCAATAGTTGAAATCCCAACCCCACCTGAAAGGGGCTATGGTTCGCTAAGTTATGCATGACTCTTTTGTAACTTTGTTTAACAAAGGGAATACTCTCATCCTATGTGCATGGATGTTTTTTATTATACATGTGCAAGATATGCATGATCATCATGTTGATGAGCTCGATTTGACCATTTTTTGGGGGGTGAAGGCCATGGATTTGGTGAGCTTGGTGTCCAACTATGACTAGAGGCTTGAATAGAATGTGTTGAGGAACCGACTATCCTGATCTAATATAATGTTTTTGGTATCCAAAATGTACCCACACTCGTTCGAAGAAGAGATTGGAAGTGGCCTCCATTATGATGCTCTTCTTGAAGAGGCCAGAGTTACCATCTTGGATAATCGATCAACAACCACAAAAATAGTTATTTCCCTACTTGATTGAAGGAAGGCCTGACATGTCGTCCATCAATATGGGTTACCAGGAAATGTTGAGAGTAGGTAGCGAGGTGTACATGCCTTGTTTATTAATGGAAGGTATGGAAATGGCATAGGTCGTGCTGGACTTGATATACTTGCTGACATCCTGTTGAATTTTTTTCCAATAGAAATGTTGTTGGAACACTACCACTATTGTTTCTACACTGAAGTGTTCTACCACCCGACTGTAGTGAGATTTCCAAATAATCTTGAAAAAATCGCTTGATGAGACACAAACATGGCCTAAATGGCACAACAACCCCTCCTAAAGATGGAAATTAGTGACAATTGTGTTTGTTCCCAGCATATGGTAGGTAGTGGCGAAATCAAGATCTATACCATAGATTTGGGGCAACCGAGAGGTCTCATGTCTGTAGGAGTGTAGCATCGTCATTATTGTTGAAACTAAAGGTCAATTGAGGAAATCGAAAACTCGGTTGGTGCTCCCTATATTGTACTTGATGTTGAGATGAAATTGTTGCAAGTATGTGGACCACTTCTCATGGTGGTCATTATGAAAATTTCATTATGTCTGCATGAACTACAGAGGCTTATGATTAGTGTGGATGATTTTCTCCTTCTCGAGAATGTAGTGCCTCCACTAGCGCATGCTTTTACAATGGAGTACAATTCTTTGTCATAATTGGGGTACTTATGGATGGTATATGATAGTGTCTCACTATTATAGGCAATGGAATGTTCATGTTGAGTGAGAAATGCACCCATAACATATTATTAAGAATCTGTATCAATCTCAAAAGGACTTTGCAGGCCTAAGAATCTCTAAATCTCAGTGAGTGTGGTTGGAGTTGGCTAGTCACAAATGACCTATATCTTTACTGGATCGACATGCACCCTATGCTCATCAACAATTTATCATAGGTACTGGACCCTTTTCATGCCGGAGAAGAATTTTTCCAAATTTTCATATAGCTTGTTTTGTTGGAGAGTGTGAAGAACCTACTAAATATGTTGCAAGTGTTCCACCCAACTCTTATTGAATATGAGGATGTCATCCAAATACACCACTACAAAATAATTGGTGAAAGGGTGCAAGATATCGTCCATCATTCTCATGAAATTTGTTGGGACATTTGTCAAGCCAAATTTCATGACTAGCCATTCAAAAATACCTTCTTTGGACTTAAAGGCAATCTTCCATACATCGGTATGCTCTATTGGGACCTGGTGGTAGTTGGGCTTCAGATCAATCTTACTGAAGTATTTGGCCCCCTTTAGCTGGTCAAGGAGATTGTCAATTTGGGGAATTGGGTACCAGTTCCAAGTCCCATCTTTATTTTGAAAAAGTATGATTGGACTTCCACAAGGTGATGAGATTGTTTAGATGTGCCCATTTTTCGAGAAGCTCTTGTATCTAGTGCTTTGTTTCCTAATTTTCTAACAGAAAGTGGTGATAGAATGGCCAATTGAGTAGTGGTGCTTTGGGGTCATATCAATTGAGTGCTTGACCTTATAGTGAAGAGGTACCCTAGTGGGTGAGGAGAAGATATATTTTTATTTTTCCATGACCGTATCCACTTTCTTATGTTGTGTGGAGAGACCTATCGAGGAGGCCATGGATGTGGTTTCAACCTTATGCTCACTTTGATTGCAAATCAAGAAGAAGACAAACTTCCCAGTATGAGAGAATACCTTCATGCATTGCTTGGCAAAGATCAAGGAAATGACAATAGGTGGGACTACCTTGGGTATCATGTACAAGTTCCTGTCCAAATTAACAATAACATTATGAGGCCTAGACTCATATACAACATGAAATTTCCATAAATAAGGTTGGCCCATAATAACATAAAAACTTCAAGGGGGGAGACATCACACAATACCTCGTCTTTGAATGGATCGATGTCGTAGAGGAGGTGACACTACTGGTTGACATGGAGATCACTCCCTTGGCAGAGCCAAATGATGGTGTACGATTGTGGGTGTGGTGTTGTTGGCAAAGCCAACCAATTGACTACCTCCACATTGATGAGGTTCTTCTGGCTACCTCTATTAACAATGAAGTGTAAAAGAGTACCCTTCACCCACATCTGTGAATCAAAGAAACACTCACCTTCCTATGGTTCATCAGGTTCACCGGGATGGACCTTGGTGGTAACAATGGTCACATTGGGTTATGCATCAATGATCAATCTCCATTTTTCTAGTTTTGACTCAGATTCAGAGCCCACATTTGATTCAAAGGCTTTCACCTGAGCGACTAATGACTACTTTGAGTGAAATTCAGTGGTGTTATGCTAGGGGATCTTATGGAACTCACACCACTTCTTTGTGTCTTTCTTTGTCCTCCAATTGTACTTATTTGTTTGAATCTTAGCATGGTTTTCCTAAGGCTATCAATTCTTTCTCTTTCCTTTTTTCTACAGGTTGGGGTCACCTTTTCCCTTCTTCTACTGTGAGGGTTTCACAGACCCAAACTATTGTGTCTTTTGTTTATGATTCTGCTCAATTTTGACAACATACCGATAGGTCATGCCCAATGATGAGATGTCGAGAAACTTCATTTATGTCTAGATGGATCTATGTAGACCACCATGGTACTTGACCACTACATTTCACTCAGAGTTTTTGATTCCCATCTTGGTGCCCAATGGAAGACATTGGTGAAATATGGGATTGTTTGGTCCCTTTCCTTCTACAGTTTGTTCCAACTGGTATATAAGTCATCATAACTTCCAACGGAGTAGTTTTTTTCCTTAATAGCATCCCTGAAAGAAATCCAAGTGGGTGAAACTACAAATAATGTATATTCCTCTATTTCCTTTTTCTCACAGAAAGTATCCCACCAATCTTTGACTTAGGGAATGGCCTTATGGAGCGAAAACTTAATATTTTCTCTATTAGAAAAGTTATGGATAGAAAAATACCCTTCTAGAAGGTTTAACCATTTGTATAGAACATCCACATCTATTTTACCTTCAAATATATGAATATAAAAATCGATATGTACCTTGAAGGGGACTGTGCCTTTACTCAACGAATATGTGTCACCTATTGGCAGTCATCAAAGGATTTTCACAAAATCATCCATCACCTTGTTCCGTTGTCGCACAAGGGATTAATCAAGAAATAATTTAAAAGGATATTATTCCCCATTCTCTCTCTTCTTTTCTTTCCCCATGGGCAATCATCAGGTTGAATGAGGCCTATATTGCAAAGGATCAACTAGTTCGAGACCAAATTTCTTATACCTCAACCTCATTGGGGACATACACAGAAAAAAAAAATGAAGAGAAGACTACTCTGACATCACTCATATGGATTTATGAGTGGATAAAAATGAAACACATATCTATAAAATTAACATAGATATACATAGAACAATAATAGAGATACAGTGAAGCTTCACTTCTATTCAATAAAGAAATCTATTGAAATTGTAAAATGTGGAATGAAACAATATTGCTCGAATGGTGGTATCCAATCTCTGAGAAGAGATGTGGAAGCTACACACATTTCCCTGAGCACATTACAATGAGGCCTCCATGAATTTTTACCATCAAGAAGTAATAAAAAAAACCTAGACATCCAAAAACCTAACTCTAGGAGATGAAGCACCAAAGTCATGTGGGCCTCGATGGGGTAAGTTGGTATATCAACTTCTCGGGGTCATAACTTTTTCATATGATATCCTTTTTAGGCGCACGATAGCCCATTGGAAAGGTCTATCTGAGGACTACACATGATGTCATCACACTCTAACTCTCTCTACAATGTGACTATGGCCTCAAAACGACCCCATAATTTTAGGACCTGAAAAGCTAGAAAATAACTACCAAGATGAAAACTATATGTGAGCTAGTTGGAAGAGGTGGGTGGACAGTGATATCCACTTGGAACAATGCTCCCCAATTTTGGGTGTGGAGTATTTATGTAAAAAGTACTAACTGAAAAGAAATACGTATATCATATAAATCAAAATTGAAGTTTCTTCTCAAACCAATGTGGAATGAGGTTTGTTCATAACATTACATATAAACATGTTATCCTTAGTTTGCAATATATTGTTTAATTGTTTTTTTAAAGGATCTTGATATGTGATATATTCATTAAGGATAATAATTAATAGCAATAATGTGGTGTTGATGTTGAGTTCCAAATATTACTAGGGATACAAGCATAATACATAGTGATAGGTGAGATCGCTTCATTTGGCACCTTCATAGCAGGGATAATTTTTAGGATGGAAAGTTATCTCAAAATGTTGAAACCTCGACGAATCTTACCAGTCCTTAATTTGCAAACTATAAAATGTTTGGCGATATTCTTGTAAAAATATTCAAATTTCTAAGAATTTTATATTGTTTCTCTAAAATTTGGTCTATTTTTAAGGTAAAATAATTTTATTCTATTGAATATCGGAAAATCACTTTTAGAAAAAAATGGAAATTGGCGAATCTTTAAAAAACAAACATGGAAAAATTTCCCATGTGAAAAATGTATCCCCTAAAAGTTTCCTTCATTCATAGATACATGTATCGAATTGTGGGTCAAGCTACCTCACAATATTGGCATTTGATCATAGATTTTGATCTTTTCTCTTCATCTACTATAATTTTGAGAGTTAGGCATATGTATAGATTTGACATGACTTTTACCTAACGAATGCCTTTATGACCTTGGAACAACAACATTTTAATACTTATTTCACATGCATATGACCTTAAAATAATGTTATATTGGCATCTAGGACTATATTGAGTATTTTTGGAGAGTCTGTGCTATTTTATTGGTAACTTATAAATGTGTCCCTTTAGCTATTTGTGTAAATTATGCATCAAGTCTTATGGAAAATTGCTACTCAATTCTTAACTTCAGAGGTTTCAAATTATTTATGGATTCTAAAAAACAAATGTGGTTTTTCAACACATTAATGGAAATTATGTTCAATAATTCCTTGATCGGAGCCACGGTTTTTGCCAAAATTACATCAAAATCAATCATAAAAAATTGGTGCATTCTTAAATTTTATCTTCTTGTGAATTTGTTTTCTTCTAGTAGATGTGAATTTGGATAAATTTCATCTCATATTCGTTTAGTTTTCTAACCCTAATAGCATCTTTATATACATTATATATTTTCTTTATAATTGAATTACCAAGTCACATGCAATATCGTTTAGTCTAAATTGTAATTCATTTCTTGCTCTGCACTCCTTGACTCCTTTGTCCTTCATCCTTGCATAGAAAAATGTGGTAATTCAATTCCTAGACATTCCTTTCCATTACCTTGCCTTGTATTTCCTTGTCTTGCATTTCCTTTCCATGTCTTTCCTTTCCTTTCCTAGTTACCATGTCTAGCATTTCCTTTCCTTGCATTGCATTTCCTTTCCTTACCTTGCCACACCATGCCTTTCCTAACCATGCACATCCTTTCCTTTCCATGTATAGGTCTATGTATAGGTATAGGAAATGTATAGTTCTAAGTATAGGTCATGGTTTATGTCATAGTCTATTTCATGATCATGGTGTAGGTCTAGGTCATGATCATGGTGTATTTATAGGTCTAGGTCATGGTCTAGCTCTAGCTCTAGGTCATGGTATGATTCTAGGTCATGGTGTTGCATTGTCTTTCCTTGTATTTCCTTTCCTTATACCTATATATAGACCTAGACCAATTCTTGTTCCTAGACCATGACCTATACCTAGACCTAGACCTATTCCTATATCTATACCATGACCTGGACCTAGACCTAGACCTAGACCTATTCCTATATCTAGACCATGACCTGAACCTAGACCTAGACATAGACATAGACCTTTCCTTTCCATTCCTTCCCTTTCCATGTCTATCCTTTTCTTGTATTTCTTTGACATGTCTAATTCTAGTTCTATCCCTACCTTGCATTACGATGCCTTGTCTTGCCATGTCTACATCTAGGTATAGGTCTAGGAAAGTTCTAGGTATAGATCTAGGTCTAGGTCTAGGTCATGGTCTAGTTCATGGTCATGGTGTACATCTAGGTCTAGGTCATGGTCTTGTCATGCCTTTCCATGGCTTACCTTTCTATGTCTTTCCTTGCATTTCCTTTTCTTATACCTAGACCTAGACTTAGACATATTCCTATACCTACACCATGACCTGTACCTAAACCTATACCTAGACCTAGACCTTTCCTTACCATTCCTTTCCTTTCTATGTGTAGCCTTTCCTTTCCTTTCATTGTCTTTCCATGCCTTTCCTTGTCTCACTTTTCCTTTTCTTTCCTTGACATTCCTTGCCATGTCCATCCTTTCCTTTCCTTTCCTTTAAGTTTATAGGTATAGGTCTAGCCTTACCTTCCATTACCATGCATTACCTTACTATTTATATCTTTTTATTTCCATGTCTTTCCTTGCCATGTCTAGGTCTTGTTGACAAAAAATTGGTCACCTCTATTTTCCCTCCCCTTTAATAATAAAAGAAAATGACATCAGAAGAAGAAAATTTTGAACTATTATAATTTCATTGTGTATCGCCCAGTCTCATCTTCATCACACATTTCGCGGATTCAAAAACCAAGTTTTTATGCTCAAGATATCCAAGTTTTTGTCTAAACGAAAAAAGACTGCTTCCTCAATATGCGACAAAGACAATTTTTCTTTGAACAAATATTTCTCGGAAGCATGATTATTCTCATGGAACAACACCATTTCTTGGACCCATGGCCGATTTTTTTTTTTAAACCATGCATTTTTTTTGGAACCATTCATTTCTTAGAACAATTCTTCTTAATTATATTGGAACAAGTCCTTTTCTTTATTTAATTCATCGTTATCTCATGGAATACATAACATATTTCTTGGAATACAACTCTCAACACTTATTTTATTTTATCTTTTCCTATCCTACAATACTTATCTCTCCCAAATACTATTACCTCATACTACCTTATGAAGTTTATTTTTATTACTCCATTGGATGGAATGACTCATCTTCTCCCTCAACTCCCTTAAATACTATTACCTCATACTACCTTATGAAGTTTATTTTTATTACTCCATTGGATGGAATGACTCATCTTCTCCCTCAACTCCCTTACCCCTCCTTCTATGTTTGTCTGCTCCATATTACTTAACCAATTTATTAATTTTTTCTTCCCCCTTATATCTCCTTCCTCATGACTTCCCTCCTTCCACACTCTCCTTCCATCTCCCACACTTAAGAAATTTACCTTAATTTTTTCCCATTATATCATTAACCAACAAAATTACTCCACATGGAAAGCTAATTACTAGTGACACATGGAGAGTCTAAAACCAATTGGGTGGTGAAATGTGGAATTTTGTGGTAACCAATCATACAAGGACACATGAAATTGGACTCATCGTTGACTCATCATCATTGGGCATTGACTGGGCATAGGTGGATATGTCTGGGTAATTAAAATTTGTATTAATTCATTAATTTTCTACAGGGTCGAGCTCAAGTCTCCATAGTCTTCTCTTATCACACATTAAGTGGATGATACACTTTTTTAATATATACTACAAATTCTAAAATACTCTCATTCATGTGGGATATATATTTCCAAAGAAAAAAGTTGATTTTTTTAAAAGAGAAGGGCGAAATAAAATCAAGGGTTCAGGTTGACCCATGAAAATGATCAACGATTGTTGTGCCTTGATGTTCTAGAGGCCATAAATTGAGATATGAGAGTCATATATGGGAAACATTTACCTCATTAGAAATTTGACTAGATGATAAAGATAATGCAATAGGCTTCAAGGGCTCAAATTGGCTATATTTTTCTCAAAAATTGAGAGAAGAGTCAGTAATATTTTTATGGTGTGCTGATAAATATACTTGACACCTCGACTTCATGAGCCCATATCTTGAGATACAAGAATCAAAATTACTCCCAGGAGGACTTGCTGGAATGATAATATGATTAAGATAACATATCAAATGATTTCCATTGATTATAAATTTAATATTTCATATATAAAATTAAAACACTGTCCTCTCCCTAAGAGGGCATCTAATTAACTTATTTTTAAATAAACATTTATCAAAGAGAATTATTAAAAGAAGAAAAAGGCCCACTTCAATATGTGGATGTCAATGATTTTAATTGATTAATGAAACTTTATTAAGGAATTAATTAAATTAATTATTTCCAAGAAAGGTAAATTCATAACTACTCAAGAAGTTAGAAGAACCAGTTTTAAAAGGAAAGAAAGGGTTTCATCAAGACCTTAGAGACGAAAAAGGTTGAATCATGAGAGAAAAAGATTAGAACATAATGATTCGACCATCAATATGTAGCCATGATTCAGATCAATGAACAAAGATCTCAATCTTCTCGATCCTTCTTCTTCTTATACACCATTTTCACAAGGCTTTATGCTTGTATTTATGAATTGAGCACAAGGTTGAGATTCTTGAGTGTTTCTCTTTTATTCTTCCAAGATTTTTCTTATATAATCATGGAGTATTTATAGATATCTATGTTACCGTTAGATAAATTTGGTGTATTTTTTAATATACTTCATGAATAAAACTCCACAAGGAACTATTTTGGGGTATTGCTCTAATGATTTCTCAAATCTTGGGATTTATGAGTGTGACATTTTTGGAGTTTTTCTATCAAATTCTTTATAGTATGAAATGTCGAACTATCTTAAAGTTATTTCATATGATAAAAGTTATTCTCTCATTTTTCTTGTGAGAAGATATGGATTTATCCTCTATTTGTATGTGATTAAGAAGGTTGTATAAATGGTGCTAAGTATTGTATTTATTCTGATGTTGAAGCTTTCCTTCAATATTTTAATTATTGAGAAGTAGTTTGTTGCACATAAAGATCAGATTAGGTTATTAAGGAACCATTTCATATATAAATCAAAGCAATAAATATTTGGGGTTTTTTGTCTATCATTCTCCTTAATCCAATATATTCAAGATATATCATTTATCCAAAGTCGAGTACCACCTCTATAAAAACATAGGGGGATTTGTATCCCCGTGAGGTTTCTATTTCAATATTAAATGATTCAAACATCAAAAAATTTTGAAACCATAATGGAGATCCATTTATTTTTAATATATCTAAGGTTTTGTTTCAAATATGATTGAAGGACCAGGCTCTCCCTTGTTCAAATTTTTGAAAAGAAGATTCAAGAAGACTTCTACTTGTTCTAGATGTAAGATATTTATGAAAAGATTATTCATAGATGTGTGATTGACCTAAAAAATATCCAATAACAGTCAAGGAATCAGGAGAATGAACTCCCGGGTGATTCCATTGAAAGAACTCTTACAAGCCCTATCAATTCCATTAGAAAGATTCAAGAATATCAATAAGATATATTTTATGAATCCTATGAAGAATTCCATCCATTTTGTGATTTTTGTTTTCCTTATCCACCAAGCGCATCAATGAATTTACAAGACTCATCAAAAGGAACAAGTTCTCAAAGAAGGAGGTGACTACATAAATACCCTTTAAATATGCAAGAAGTACATTTTTAGATGCCCAATATTCCTATGGAAAAATTGTCTACATTCTATGGGAATACTTTGGATGATGCAGAGAAGCATTTGTTTAGATTAAAATGTACATGTGATGTTTTCAATCTCACTAAAGGAAATGTTACATGTCGATTATTTTATAAAACTCTACTTGGGAATTCTCTTGAATGGTTCCATTCATTGCTTCCTCAAACAATTACAAGTTGGGACATGTTAGAAACTTTATTTGCTGAAACATTTTCCCACCCACCCTCTCCCATATGGACGCAAGATAATGAATACTTCATCCTTTCATATATTCCATATGAAGATCTTTCAAGTATAAAATTTGAGAATGAAATTCAGGAGCCTCCACTAAATGCATTGTTAAGAACCAAATATCAACATAGCATAGAAAAACTTCAGAATAAGTACTCAACACCTTGAAAAAGAGATAATTTCAGATAATAAGACTCTTCAAGGGGGCAACCTCCTTTTACCCCATACAAATGTTCAAGTACAAGATGATTCCAAATGAA